>JAPYMA010001730.1:0-67064 GCA_035041965.1 Anisakis pegreffii | reverse complement strand
TGTGCTTCGTTCAGTTACATTAGCCAGCCTAAGCCTAAGCCTAAGCCTAAGCCTAAGCCTAAGCCTAAGCCTAAGCCTAAGCCTAAGCCCAAGCCTAAGCCTAAGCCTAAGCCTAAGCCTAAGCCTAAGCCTAAGCCTAAGCCTAAGCCTAAGCCTAAGCCTCAAGCCTAAGCCTAAGCCTAAGCCTAAGCCTAAGCCTAAGCCTAAGCCTAAGCCTAAGCCTAAGCCTAAGCCTAAGCCTAAGCCTAAGCCTAAGCCTAAGCCCAAGCCTAAGCCTAAGCCTAAGCCTAAGCCTAAGCCTAAGCCTAAGCCTAAGCCTAAGCCTAAGCCTAAGCCTAAGCCTAAGCCTAAGCCTAAGCCTAAGCCTAAGCCTAAGCCTAAGCCTAAGCCTAAGCCTAAGCCTAAGCCTAAGCCTAAGCCTAAGCCTAAGCCTAAGCCTAAGCCTAAGCCTAAGCCTAAGCCTAAGCCCAAGCCTAAGCCTAAGCCTAAGCCTAAGCCTAAGCCTAAGCCTAAGCCTAAGCCTAAGCCTAAGCCTAAGCCTAAGCCTAAGCCTAAGCCTAAGCCTAAGCCTAAGCCTAAGCCTAAGCCTAAGCCTAAGCCTAAGCCTAAGCCTAAGCCTAAGCCTAAGCCTAAGCCTAAGCCTAAGCCTAAGCCTAAGCCTAAGCCTAAGCCTAAGCCCAAGCCTAAGCCTAAGCCTAAGCCTAAGCCTAAGCCTAAGCCTAAGCCTAAGCCTAAGCCTAAGCCTAAGCCTAAGCCTAAGCCTAAGCCTAAGCCTAAGCCTAAGCCTAAGCCTAAGCCTAAGCCTAAGCCTAAGCCTAAGCCTAAGCCTAAGCCTAAGCCCAAGCCTAAGCCTAAGCCCAAGCCTAAGCCTAAGCCTAAGCCTAAGCCTAAGCCTAAGCCTAAGCCTAAGCCTAAGCCTAAGCCTAAGCCTAAGCCTAAGCCTAAGCCTAAGCCTAAGCCTAAGCCTAAGCCTAAGCCTAAGCCTAAGCCTAAGCCTAAGCCTAAGCCTAAGCCTAAGCCTAAGCCTAAGCCAATAATATTCGATTGCTGCATTGTTGATTTCGGCTGTCAACACTTGTCAATGTATGCAATAAATAGTATATGCTACAGAATGAGAAACTGATTCAAACTGTGAAGCGAAATGAGACGAAGTGAATGAGAAAAACTCATCAATAGAACGGTATTCACAAGTAATAGCTATGAGAGTGAAAACAACACGTCTGAATAGAATGAGAATCTATCTAAATCAGTTTGAAGCAAGCGTGTCATAGACAATAGGTTTTAATGCAATCATAATCGATTGCAATAATGAGCAACACAACGATCTAGGCTACTAATTTCTTTCACGCCGCTGAGAAACTCCCGAACCGGTTTTCCGTTTGTTCCTGCCGTTACAGGTAGAAATAGTAAGATCTTGTATCAGGGTGGGAGGGGGTAACGGCGACCTACCAGATCATCAAAAGGGGTAATGGAGCTCCTGAACGTGAGAGCCACTGCATTAGCAGATCAACGATCTGCAAAAAATTTCCGACATCGATAAAAAAGAAGTTTCTGACATCGATAGTCTCTCCTGGGATTCTGGTACATTATTGAATTTCTCATATTGCCTTATGAAGATGGAATGTGTATATCTTCTTCGAACATTTTCAACGACATCAATGCAGCGTTTATCACTGTATTGATCGGGAAAAGATCAAGGGTAGAGGCATATTCTAAGGTGAGCGAATTTAGGTTACATACTTTATTTAGTGGGGATAAGGGAATGAAGCTGAACGTCCTTAATGTGAATGGCGCTCTGGCGCTTGCTTCTTTAACTAAATTGGAAATGTCAAAATGAAATGTGCATTATCTGCGAAAGTAAAGCATCTTGAGTCTGAAAGAAGGCAGTCTGGAAGAACTTCAATAAGAATAGGAAAGTGAGGGGGTCATACAACGGAAGTCTGATAAACATCACTGCTCGTGCATTCTGAGGAACTGAATGAGTCACCAACTTGAGCTGACTGAAAACGGTTCGCAAGGAAATCTTAGATCCAATTGGACAAACAACCTCGTATGTCGTATGCTTGTAATTAATCGGCTACTGACTTGCGCACTAAGCGGTCTCAGCCAGCCGATACAATAAGATCTGAACGATCCAGAATTTCAGCGGAAACGCTCAATGTGATGATATTCTCAAAACGGGATGAAAAAGTGTAATCTGTGCTGCTGCCAACTGAGTGCTTCTTATTTTTACTATCGTCGTCTGGTTATTTTTTGTTGTTGAAGTTTGTTTTTATTGCTGGCTGATGTCAATTGCTAAAACGATTGTTACTGAATGAAAATTTTTGAGAATATTGAAAAATTTTGACTACTGAATGGCGTAATGAGGTTTTTTTGCAAGCGAATCGGCAACGCGATTGCAACTGATGAAGTGAGATTTGAAATTAGCGATTAGCAGACTGACTCTGCTGGGTAGCGTTTTAGCGGAAAGCACCGCTGCGTTTACCATTGGAGACACATTTAGCGAAATATTTTCGCTATTTTTTCATTCGAGGCGCTAGTAACGAATTATTTTTAGCGGAACAAAGAAATTTTTTAGTAAATAGCGATTTGCGGTGACACTTTTTTCACTAGACCATCACTGTCTCAGGGAGTGCTGCCTGCATCCACGATTCTCATATTATAGCGATTGCTCAGGTCTACTCATTCATGAGAAATCACCACCTAAAACTAGAATTTTGTTCTTTCAGAACGGGCGCAAAGACCTTTAGAACCTTCAGCAGGTCAGTCATCGATCGGAATGCGTACAGTCTATGGATTGTCGAAAATTTCATTCGACGCTGTGCTGAATACCGAGACCGATCTGCGTGCGTCGGCGCGTACAAGCCAGCTGTAGTTTCGCATGCCTCAATGCTTACGATTAGCACTGCTTCAGTTTAAGCTACACAATTCGGTACAGAGTTCATTCGAGTTTTGCGCAGATATTCAACGAGATCAAATGAATAATGAACGAACATTGTTGAGCATTGCGAAAGTATACAGTGGAATTAATTGCATTGAGTTGTTGAGTGCGAAGAGTGACGTTGGATTATTGGACTGATGTTTATTAAAAGATTTGAGAATGTCGATTGCTGAGTTCGTCATCGCCTCACAACAATCCACCACATTCATTCCTTGTAAAGCTTTTTCACTCGCTCAAAAATCACAGTTTTTTGATTGAAACAATTTTTTTGTGATTAGCGAATCTCTTCAAAATCGAAAACAATGTCATTGAATGTATTTATCAAGGATATCAATGGGGTGCGGACCAGAATTGATTACCAACGGCAACGCTTTCATAGACCGAATTTTCGGTTAAAAATGTTTTTAATTAGACACGACTGGGGTGACACTTATTGTAGCTTCAATTAAGTTGTTCGTTCAACAGCTTGAATTTATCTGATGTGTAGACTTATACGTATTTCTTAATCACGATTATTGTCGCTATATTAAACATCTAAGTTTTCGATTTGGTCTTAACAAATCAAGAGTGGGCTCATAACTTCGCTCCTTGTCGGATTTAGCACATTTGACAGAGTAGTGAAAAGAGAAGTAGGTGAGGATGAAGTGCTGAAATCAAGAATCAAATAAATATGAGTACCAATTTTGGATAGCAGCATAAAGGCACACTGTGCATCAAGAGCGTCGTAAAGTGTTTGCAGACTTGTCGTGAGAGGTATACACATTGTATGCACCCGGATACGACGATCGCCTGCAACGCTCAGCTTAATTTGAGTTCAGTTGTCGTAGAAATGACAATTGATTAACTTTTTCTGAAAGTACTGATAAGGCGAAGATTCAGCATCGATTGCATTCGATCAGTAACCGCTGCAATTGTATCTTCGATGGGCATTGATCAGACCATCTCGATTTCGGTTGCTAGTGAAAGTAGGCGGCTTCAAAAGTCAGTTGATGACAACCGATCAAATGCTTGATAGCCAAAGAGTTTCCGTGGCCGCTGACTCAATTCTACTTGTCACTGCTGTGTAAAAATAGCGGATGTGGAATGGCGCTGGTTGCTTCGATAAACTAATGTGACATTTCAACCATTTTGCAGAATGGGATATTGTTGTCATAAGCTGCCAGAGCAAATCGGAATCGGGTCAGTGGATTCGGGAGATTTCGATATATCGCTAGGGGTGGTGTTTTTCATAATGGCAACATCTGGAAATGCTTTCTCTTATAAGATTATGGACGTCATGATAAATTCGCGTTACTTTCAAGTTCTCGTATTGTGAACTCGAATTGCGTTACCTTTGATCGACGTGTAGATAAGTGTGGTTTGAAATGAAGCATTCTTGAGGTTACTGCGTAAATCATCAGCGATTTCAAGTTTGATTGCAATCGTTGACCGCGTATTTATAATGCCCATCATCAGCAAATCACATGAACGCACAAAACAACTACCATAATATGAATGTAGTGCAATACCTGCATAAAACGTTGCTAATACTCATGAGATACACGACCAGCAACACTGAATTGTACATTTAGAATATCTGCCAACTGTATAGAATCTGTCAATAATGTGCCATAAAATTTTATCAACGAAGCTTTTTTCTAAGGTTTCGTTCAAAATTTCGTTCTTTCGTTCAAACTTCAAGCAAACCATAGCTATATTTTGAATGGCAAACGAGTATCTGGTTAAACGCGAACTACAAGCCGGAACTTTGAACTCATGTCCAGTCCATCGGCGAAACTCATTCTGAACCTAGATCCATAACTATCGCATTGTAATAGGTCACATTTCCATGTTTCCGTTCCACTCATCATACATTTGGCATTTTTTGGAAGATGTTTCAGAATGGATTATGTTCGAGATTCTAATTCTCCGCAGTTGATGCCTTGCCAGACTACGCCGATCATCTTTTTAGTGTTCGATGTTACGAGATTATGAAGTTTTAGATTCCGAAATTTGTCGATTATCATGGGAGCAAACCTCATATCATGAACACATTTATGATGTTTCACATATAAAAGAAATGTGGGACAAAGTAATTGAAGTCTGAGATCAGTACATAAGAATAGCGCAAAATTTGAACTATAACCTTTGGTGCATCGTATCCTTAGCATAACTTCAGAAGCAATGTTTTGATGTAAATATTCACTGAAATCGCTTCTAAAAGTTTCTTTTTGTATTTGATCGTTATAATGACCATAACCAAAATAGTGCCTTACATTTCCACCGTTGTACTTCGCGAGATCGGCTGCAATTCATCGACGTTTCAACAAACACAGTAAACAGTAGCACTGCTACAACAATGAACAACAAACTCTTCCTAGACTGAGGCAATAACTTTTTCACCAACCTATTGTACCTATATCGGCATAATTCGAATTGAACAAGAACAGATCAACTGCCACTGGACGATCAATGTATTGTAGAGCGAGACTCTTATAAAAATCTGTTGACGGCCTCAAATTTCGTCCGTCCTGGAAGGATTCAACTCACGATATTGAAGTTTGTCACACACTACGGTTGAGAAACTTCGGCCAAAAAGGAATGTACCCCAGCTGCCAACTGTAGATTCTATCTTCTCATCGATTATTTTGGAGTCTTCATTTGGGATCTTTCGATAACGCTGAGTTTGTCAAGAACAGTTTTTTTGGAACGGATGAAAGACGTAGAGTCGGCTGATTGGATCAAGAACCTAATCTTCATTTCATAAAACATTCAATGATCCAATAAAGATTGTTATCGAATAAAGAATGAAGAATAAAGAACGCATTCGGAAAGCCTTTCAATACATCAACATTTCAGCGTTGCATTTTGAAAAAAGTGTCGTTTTCCTCATCAAAGAAGCAAATTCGCAGTTGATGACTTACACGGTATCAAGCACAAACACCATCTCCAAACGCTCAACAAACATCCAAAATTAGGATATTTAAAGTGATATGAGATAAATAATCGAATGCAAAAATTAATTATATTGCTGACTGCAAGACACGGACGTAGAGGCGATTCAATCAAAATCTCACCAAAGACGCATTTGATTCGTCGTTGGAACGTGCACCAAGAGCGCCGGGTCCTATGTTCGGCAGAGCAGTCTGCATCACAGTTATTCTTCCACCATAATCACTCTCAAAATTTTTCAATCCCGATCGAATAAATTCACATAAAATGATGGTCATTTCAACAGTTACAACTACTTGTTGACAGTGCACCATTTGGGATACTTTCCATTGTGTTTTCACGATTTCTCAGAGATGAGCATCCTATTGGTAGTTGGCACGTTATTGTTTCGCATTTGAATAACTTCTGAACAATTAATCTAATATTTGAAGAGCGCAAATGAGGGACATTTTGGAAAATTGTTCAAGCGGAGAAATGAGTGAATGATCGTAAAGTATACCAAAAGTTGAAAAGCAATCGTTGATACAGCTCCAAGGCAACTGGAATTAGGTCGATTTGATGCGAAGATTGATGGTAACTGACGAAGGAATGCTGATATTCTCTGGAATAAATGTGCAACACAACGTTCACATCGAATAGTAGGAACATATTATTGAAGTGGATGAATGTTGATAAGACAGAAGGAACTATTCCATCTTATCGGATGATATCGGATATTGGATGATGCTTACTGCATCGTCTTTATTATACATTTCTTTACTAGATGTCACCTTCTAGGTCTAGGTTTGCACCTAAGACAAAGCTAAAAAGTGTTTCTCTTATCTTGTGATCAAATAGCTGCCTACCATCGTATTTCAAGCGATCAAAGTTGGTGCCAATAAATAAAATCACCTTAAGATTGTTTAGAGCTCATCATTGACTGTTCATCATCAGCAAAACTGAATAGGTTTGATGTTCGAAAAGACGATTGTCTGATTGAGATTCAGTCTGGGGTGAAGTTTTGAAGTGTAGATAAAGGCTATGATGCTATGGAACGGTCATGTTCCATTTTCACAATGGTCAGTTTGCTCGGACTGGGCACGTAAATGAATAACTGAAGAGATAATCCGTTTTAGATATTTGAACAAACCTGAATATTATCTTGCAAATTTACTAATAATCCTTTACAGGATGGAATAAATGCATCTAAAAGTTGTTGATAAATAGTGGGTTGTTAATCATTAGAAAATTAGTGACTGATTTTGAATGACACGGTGTGAGAATAAACACATAGCGACAATTCAAGCAATCGTTGCGTTACGCGTAAAGTGTTTTCATTTTGGACGCTTTAGCTGTTCCGCATTGAATTTAAGAATATAGGAATAGAATTTGTGAGTTTTTAACTGAAAAGGAAACGAACGGTGACAATTTACGATGAACAAATTGATTTAAAAAATCACTGTGAATATCGATAAGAACAATTTGGTGAACTGAGTTTCGGTTGAACTGAAAGAAATGAATTGCACTATCAACAGCAATGAAACCAATAAGAGTTTGTTTGTTGGATGGCATCCGTTCGAGTGACTTCACTGATTCATCAACAAATGTTTGCAAGTATCCTGAAATCATTCAAAAATCATCTTACCCTCAATGCGCTCGAAGTGATTTTCAAAGTAATCCTGTTAGTGCTAAAATTGTCACTTACTGGACTATGTGATGGATACTATGGCGATTTAACTAAACGTAAGACGCTTACTTTGAATTCGTTCAAAATTTGAACATCATTTCACTGACAGCTTAATTGTATTCCTCCGATAATTCTTACCGTTCATTCAAGTTGTCTATGGAAAGTGACTGTTCAAAATCGATGGTTGCATAATGCTAGGAGTTCAAAGATCATTTGATGAATTTTACGATCCGTGCTGGAACTGATCTAGAGCGTTGGGGTGGGACGTATGATCGAGTATTGAGAGGAACTGGCGAATACAACAACAAAACGAGAAGAATGAAAGTACGAGCCTGTTTGAATGGCTTGGAGACTGACATCCAAAATGAATAAATATACGAATGGCTTGGGAGATTGTGACTGAAAAAGCATCTCATTAGTAAAAGAGAATTTTATTGAAATCATGCATCACAGTGGATAGATTGAATTCAGATAGAATTAATCACTGGTTACTGCTTTGAGAATGGTGAAATTCAATCGAATATATCCTAATTTGTGTGCAGTATTCATCTTTCGCAGCATCGAATGTTCAACTCTGGAATACTGAGCACCATTTCCTTTATTCTATAGACTCAAATTCGGAACACTATTTGATCGTAGCATTTCATTCTATAGACCAAACTTCAGAACGTCTTCCATATACAGTAATCGACAGAATTATCGAATGTCCAACAACGTATAAAGAATGAGCACTCAAGACATCGGTACGGTTCACTCTAATATCGGATTGTCTTCTCGCATGAGGCATTTTGAAGAGATGTTGATTATTCTGTTGACACTCGCTTGATTAATTCCGTCAGTTTATAGAAAAGAAAATTGCATCAGTTTATAGAAAATCCTAAGCACATACTATAGTTTCTGAAGAAGCCATATATTCAACCGATTCACTGCTGAGCTCTTGTGGCCAAGTTGTTGCACAATCGAAGTCATCGGGAACTGCAATGAATCGTCTGCTTCCTGGAGTCAACTCTGGTAATTTATTGCATTCTGCTTGTAAGGAGAGAATCTTTTGCTAATGATGGAAGGCTCTAAGGCTTACAAGCATATCGTTATAATCGCAGACTCTTTACACACCATTCTAAGAAATGAATGAAACACCCTAGCTAGAGAGAAAAGAATAGAAAGGATGTAATAGAAAACAATCCATCGTTATTTCATGTGTACAACGCCAATGATTACTTGTTACTTATACATCGAGTGGTTGTTTTGTTGATCGCTGTTAGCGATCGGCGGAATGTTTATTTTGTAGAGTTATGATTATTTATCGGATTGGTATTTGGCTAGGTTTAGTTGTGCAAAGTAAGCATTGAACGGAAACGCGAGCATTGTGGCCAGCAATGTTATAAACGTTTGATAGTCTGGCCAATCCAGGTAATCCATGTGTACAACGCCAATATATCAATAATATTTCAACGAAGTAACATCGAAACATTTAACGCAATCGTTTGCCAGTTTTAAACCTCACTAAAATTCAATAGGAATGAAAGCATCATTGAATGATGGATCAATATAAATGATGCAATAACGAACAGGCATTGTATTGTAAGCAGATGTTGCATTGCCAGTTTCGTCCATCAACTACGGAAATGAACGAATTTATATAAGCTCTACAATATCGACATCGGATAATCGCTGTGTCATTCATCACGTCTAGATCCTCAACATTCCAAAATTTATATCGTTATGCTGACGAAAATAGCCGAATCATATCTTCTTTTTTGTATATTTCGATTTCTTGACATTTTCGAAGGTAGAGAGAGGAAGAATGACAAGAAATTTGATTTATGCAAACATATGCTTTCGGCTGGGAAATTTCTCAATGTTTTTGTCCTGGAGACTGCGCTAAACATTTTTTCTAGAGCGATGTTATACTCGATTTGATAATTTCTGATCATTAGGAACTTTTGAACTGAAAATTTGTCGATATCGACGCAAAATTTTGGATTTATCTGAATCGAAGGAAACAGTTCCCACCTCAACAGCTTTGAAGGGTTGAATTATCAATCCGAATGGTAAGCATGATTTTTTAAGTAATTCTCGAGTGCGAGGAATTGTTTTAAGAGTCGATTGAAAAACGCTGCAATGAAATATCATTAAAAAAACAACGTTCGTTCGAATATTTCAGCGTTTGATTACTTGTCAATGAGCGAGATTACTTGTTGAAACGATGAGTGAATAAAAGAGGAAAGACAAGCCTCGAATGACGAGTTGCATTCGGGTTGCGAATGCTTGATGGAATGGCGACATCTTCGGTTACATCAACATTCAGTCCATTTTCCTCCTTCGTTAAATCGACGTTTTGCGATTCGTAACTGCTTCCATTGAATCTCTAATGATCAACTCTCGTGATCAATCACACTATATACTAGGTCGGTGACCACCGACTGAAATCATCCGAAACTCAAAATCTGCCTTATCGATGGCCATTGAACTGTGCGTCTGTTGATGGCCACCAATCAAAAAGCACATTATGCCATCGTTCCCAACTTCGTCCTTTGCATTACCAAAATTTTTTTATAGCATAGGGACGAAGCGAGCCTCTCAGACGCGGCTCTATTCATTTCACTGTGTGTTTGGAATGCGAGATTAAGAACATCGATTAAAGGTCAACTGTTGACCAAAAAGAAGTAGCTGATGTTTTTTCAAGCAACGAATGAAATTCAACGCACCTGATTTACTAACATTTCAATTTTTGAACACGGTGTGAGTGAGGGCTGTTATTGAACATGCGATGAATGTTATTTCTGCAATGCATTCAGTAAATTCTGAACAGAAAATTTTAATGTTCCAATCAAGCAAAATTCCAACCAAAGTACTACATCCCATATCGATCGCTTTGGTCATTTAATATCGTTTAATACGAAACCTCAGAGAATTAAATGAAAATGAGATGATCACTTTCACATACTCAATCATATTCACTTTTTCAGACAAACTTCTAGTTAAGACAACTACACCTCAGCCAGTCTATGTTTATAAACTTTAACAAAATTATGATATTGTGGAACAAGCCGTTATATCTAAATAAAATGGACGGGTGTTCTTACCGTTAACTGAAATCAGGTTGTTACCGAGCAAACTGTCTTTCGCAAGTGATAACGAGTGGAATGAATAAAAATGTTGAATCGTAATTATTACAAGTTCAGAATTGCATAATATTGAGACGAAGCTATTTCTTATCAATCGCTCTTCTTTCCTTTCGTCAACTCATTGCCAATTCAAGATCGCTGATTCCGTTAGACTCCTGTTTAATTTTTTTTTCTTCAACGATGCTCGTTGCTTGTTGCTCGTTTTCTTGCTCGTTTTGCTCGTTTTGCTGCTCGTTTTGCACAACGATGCTCGTTTTCTTCAACGTTGTCTTAACTTTTTTTTTCTTCAACGATACTCCACTGATATCATCGCATTGCAAACCTCACCTCTTACTGTTACTTGAATTTGGAATTGTGTGATATGTGAACTCAAAACAAGTAAAAGTTTTATCAAATAAACACGATATATTTATACCAGTCACAGATATATGTATACATTAGTCAAAAATCTGTTGTACATACTGTAATCAACATTATTCAACCTGGAACTGCATCACTTTCAAGTCGAACAACAACTGCAACGTCCATGAAAATTAGCATTCCCAATCTTTAGAAAGAAACAAAATTGTGACAATAAACAATTAGAATCAACTTTATATTTCATTCACTCAAATGGAAACTTGCTCATTGTTAAATTTGTTTCAAAATGTTTCCTTCTCTCCATCAAAACCAATCTCATTGTCAGGTGGACTGTGAGAGTTCGTTGATTCGAGCCAAATCGTTGCTTATGTCGCTAAGAAATATATTCTTGAAATGAAGAGTGAAACGAAACCGATCCTTCTCGCTGAGTAACAATAAAACATATTATTAACTGTAAAAATAATAATAATTGCCTTTTTCATGTAAGCTTCTTAGTTGATGTCGACTTAGTAGTACCAGTAGTACTTATTGATGCGTAGCCTAGAAAAATGATATCAAAAACTAAAGAGGTAATCTGAAAATTGATTTGTAAAGTGAAGAAATTTACTAATAAATGTTCTTCTCCAAATATTTCTTGTCAATCCATTCAACTGAATTATAATTTTCTCATAGAGAGCATGAATTTGTTATAACTGAAGGAAGTTCAGACTAATAGATTAAAGATCGAAGCAGGCATTCTTCTTTCGTTCCGTACGAATGTTCGACTGATGCTACTGCCAGCAATAAGGGTGGAACTTATTCAATTTTGTATAAAACAAGCGAAAAACAAAACATGAGAAAATGGCATTGCATTATTACCCATTTGATCCCGAAATTTTTGATGGTCAAGTTTGAAAAATATAGCAGCCGCAACGAATAACACCCCACTCAATAACAGAATGCAAATGAGCAGATAGAAAGGTGTGAGAACGGCATTGAAACGTGCCACAGGATCGATTTTGTCACCTCGAATCGCATCGGACACCTGCAACAGATTCATGATCGAATTTCTGAATCTAATCGTTTGTGAACGTGTTGACGAAAGCTCAATATGAAGCTCAGTTTGCATTCGTGTACGTTAACGAGCGAAATCAACGCAACTGCTGCAACGAATGATCTGAAAAGGCGACCAATTAGTCCACTAAAAAACGATCAGATAGTGTCTCGGAATTGGGAACGAAGCTGAATCAAACCTAGTGTTTGTAAGCAAATTACGAGAGGAGTATTGAACGAACAAGCAGCTAAATGACATACTTTGCCCACAACATATGGACCCACAGCACCACCAAACAGGTTCGAAATGAATATTTGACATGCATTTGCGACACTTCTTCTTGTTGGGATCACAACGTTCTTAATCAAACTCATCTTTCATCAAACAATTCATCAAGTTTTTTTCAACTGTTTGTGAGGTGTTTGGTCAGAGACTAATTCAGATTGTGCGGAGTTCAATTCATAAGCAAAATCTTGATCAGGGACATGCCTTCAGAGGACGCATTGTCTATCCTGGAATGTTTCAGTTCAGCTACCAAATTCACTTCTGGGGCACTCTAGTCACAACCTCATATGAGCTGGTCTAATTCTTAATGCTGAAATGAAAAGGTTCCCAAATTGTTATGGACTAGATTAAAAATGCCAATGACTGATGATGAATAAGAACGAACCATATACAGCTCGACATTGATCGCGAAGTTGAAGCACATCGTTGTATTCGTCAGACAGATGAAAATCTTAAATTTGATTTGTGTTCATTTCTGAACAGCAATAGGAGGGTGGCGTTGGCATAAACTATCAGAGAATTTACTTGTAATGCTTAAAGTGGGTTATCGTTGAAGCACGAGCAAATGAACAATTTATGTGAGCATCGCATTGATTGAGTGGTGTTTTCGTATGGGACAGTTGATGATGTAAATATAACCGAAACACTGCAACAGTTATTACCCAAGAAAGCGTCATATTACCAATCATAAATCTTAAGCCAAAATATAAGCAAGGTGCTCCTAAGAATGATCCAATTGCACACACTAAAGCATGGGATCGATCCGTTTGAATGAAGCGGAAACATAATCGACCATTTGACCACATCTAAATTCATGTTTCTCTTCTTGTATCGTAATTATGTGATCATAGATAATTGATTGTTTGTTTGTGGTCAAATAGAAACGATTCAATGAAACATAAAACGTTATTTTGATTATTTCCGCTGTATCATTTTGAAATGAGGTTTTGCGTTATATCAATCAATCAACTCTGTGCTTAAATTTGATATCAACGATGGTACGTAATGACCCGAGGTAAAAGCATCTCACCTGAGCCCATACACTCCCAATGATGATACCAAAAACACCACTAGTTATTGTTATCAAACCAAAGATTGCATTAATTCTAAAATTGTTGCGATTCTGCTCATTCAAACGGGAACAACTAATTCAAAAATCATTCTTGTTCACAGTGACCTGATGCTCGTTTTAACGAGGAATCTAATTTTTGGGGATGCATTCAAGCAGCAAATTCAACGTGAACCTCAAAACCAAGAAGACGCTTTTGAGAAAGTTATATCGAGCACTTGCGAAGTAAAAGGGTTGCCGAACTTTATCATATTGCCTCTGCCCCGTAAAAACACCCAGTGAAGAGGTATTGTGTCCAGCTGATTACTGGACACTGGCCTCTTTACTTACTTGCATTCATATGAGATGAACAAAGAGAGCATCAATTGATTAACAGGTTAAAATGAGATTAAAGTTGAAATTCAGGCTGAAAAAAAGGTTGAAAAAATTCAGTTCAAACGCGAAGAACTGGAACGTTTCATGACCGTACTCCATTATAGAAAGACATACTTTGTCTTATCTGTATTGCTAATCAGTTCAGTGGAAGTAAGATTGTGATTAATTGCGAATGCATAACATATTGCCGTTGGCGCCCACCATGATAAAGATACCATCACGAATACAACCGCTGTATATGCGATACTCGCCATCACGTAGGTTGGACTGAAATGTTCGCGAATGGTCTTGATGAGACTGATGTAGAACAATGAGGTTCTCACTTTTCCTAAGAATACAATTGAGAAGGTGCAATCACCGGAAAGAGAAGAGACCTCATATCACAGGATTCTTTCAAAAACAGACTTATATTCGGAATAAGTGCCATTAATTATCAACCAACGAATGACTTATTAGATGAGGTAGTGCACAGTGCATAGCAAATGAACGTTAGGCTTATGTTATTCATTAAAACTATTCTAGGTCTAGACTTGTAATTAAGATTACACAGTTCTGAGAGAAGGCTGCTATCGAATTAAAGAGTTAAAGTTGTCAGCTTTCTGAAAATGGATATATGCTCGAGAGATATTCATTATAATGACTGACAAATTTAGTTGTCAGACGAGATTGTGCTTCGAGAAAATGGTGAACAGAACAACTCAAAATGAGGTTCGAACGGAGAGTATGGTTCATGATGAATGGATGGGTAAAGAATATGTCGGTTCAGAGGAAACAAAGTGAAAATGGAACTGGAAGAGATTAACATTCTAAGAAGCGATAAAATGTCGTTGCAATAAGAAGTTGGCTCAATATGACTGGCTGTTTGAGCACCAGTTGCTATCTCGGCTTCACCACGCAATGGCTCACGAACTATCATAGTGATCAAGATTACACATAGAACACCGAACACTGGCGTTAAACGTAATCCCCATATCCAGTCGTTCAACAACGAATTACACCATGAGCCAAACATGTAACCGAACCCACTGCAATTTGATTTCAATACAAAACTCGTATTCACATGATACAAAAGTATAAATACTCATTCACAGCTTTTTGAGTTGTTGCAATTGTTCAGTTGTAAGCCATATTAAAAGTAACACATCTGTATAAGTGATATGCATCAATATCTTCGCGATAGTCGAATAAATCACGCGAACTTTTGAGTAAGTTTTGAGTGGATTTGAGTATTTGAGTGTGGTGGGTTCGCGTTCGTAAAGGAATGCTCTTTGTGATATATATCCCATTTTTGTTGCGCAAAAAATTTTCTAGTCTTCCGATAATAATTTTCAGTCAAAAATGTTTTTGAGGTTGTGATACAAAATGGGAAACATTTGAGTTAAATCATGAGAGCCAAGAGTGTTCGGGTGATTTAATGTCTTTTTTGACAAAATCACTGCAAAATTCTGAATGCAAAAATGTGGTCTTTAATACCTGCCAAGAGGCGCAGCAAAAAAAAGACCATTAGTGCACGTGCTCGCATACTTTTCACGAACATATCTGCGATCAATGTCGGCGCTATTGTGGAGAAACACGCTTGACCTATGCCCAGAACACCACGTAATGACAGGAATATGTAATAATACTGAAAGTTTGCATTCTTTCGATATTTCTTATCTCATTTTCGATTGATCGTTCCATAAAAATGTTTCGATGCACAAACTTCAATCGTTGCCATGAACAAAATATCGCATACAACATTATTCCAGCCTAACAAATATTGCTGCTATCCCCAAGGGTGCTGATGATTCCTTATTATATGTCTACAGCTTCTCTT
The DNA here is from genome assembly GCA_035041965.1 of Anisakis pegreffii. Classification (NCBI taxonomy): domain Eukaryota; kingdom Metazoa; phylum Nematoda; class Chromadorea; order Rhabditida; family Anisakidae; genus Anisakis; species Anisakis pegreffii. The sequence continues at coordinate 51,460 of JAPYMA010001730.1, read as the reverse complement.
AAACACTTCCTCTTCGAAAAAAAATTATTGGTTACAATCACTACTGACAATGAATTCAATTTAAGAAATCATACACAACTGTTACTGATCGTTTAGCGACAACATATCTACAAAATTGCAGTTAAAGACTCTCAAGTAAAATTCAATTTTCTGTCGCACTTTTCGATACCAGATGGGTCGGTCTTCTGGTAGCAATGTCCTTTGATCCGTATTGAACTGAATATTAACTCATGATCATATATCGTGCACATTAAAACATTCGCTAACTAAGCAAACTCATAAACAGAACGATGAATGAAAGAAACCTTGGACGGTATAAACGATGAAATGAATATTGATAAAATCCAACAAGTGATACCGGCATTCATTAACCATTTTCTATTGTAGCGATCACCCAGAAATCCACTTATCAATGCAGACAGCATATAGCATATGATGAATACTGTTTGCAGAAGACCAATTTTAGTATCGTCTATCGAGAAGTAGCTTTGCACATCCGTTAGAACACCTCAATTCATTGCTTGGTTAAAATCGCAAAGCTTCAGCGCTCTGCAATACTATAACGGCACTACTGTGCTTCTGAAGAAGACGAGTTTGCATTGCATGTAAACAGTGACCCTCACGTATGCATGTTTGCTGTATGAAGCTGACCATAACATCCTCTTGATGCCATCCACAAATGTATTGAAATGATATAAAGATGGGTGAATACGAGGAAAATTTGCTGCATAAACGTAAACGATTGGGTGTGAAACTAAAATAGTGGAATCATTTCAGTGAATGATGAAGTAATGATTACTGGCAATTGTGAATCGGTCCATAAAGTTGAGTAGATTTGCAAGCAGTAATATGAATATTGATGCATAATTTACGTATACTATATGTCGTTGTTCGGCTCTAAAGAGTAATTTACGTATACTATATGTCGTTGTTCGGCTTCATCACAAAACTTATGCTTCTTTATGGTGCTTCTCGACTTTTCAGTACAATTTCGAAAGGAACGAATATCGTTGAACTCGAAATCTATGTTCGTGCTCATGCCGGACTTCAAGCTTTTATTCAATAGTTATGAATCAAAAACAAAAGAGTACCCTCTCAATTTGAACTTTCTTATACCAACTTATCTATCTATTATGGATGATCAAGAGTGTTCGCCGGAAATGACTCTTTTCGTTTTCTTAAATCTGTATTTTTTCAAATATTTTCGTGCTATTGACTATAGCTCGCTGACGTGAACAAGTCCTCATTAATGCATTCAATGCATAAATATCGAGTAAACAATAGTACAATTTATCGAAAACTTTTAAGGCAGATGTCGCATTTTGAATACTTTTGCATATTACCATTTAAGTGTTCTGAATTGAAAGGTGCCTAAATCATATTAATCAATGAATTTTGCTGTTTTTGTTGCTTTCGAATGGAATAATTTTGTTACCTTTCAGCCATAGAAGTGCTAAATTCCCTGCCTGTCACAGAATTTCTTTCTTTTCCCGAATCATGACTTGATGCTTTTGTTGAATCACGTTTTGATCTATCTCTTGAATCACGTTTTGATGCTTCTGTTCTATCTCGTGATGAAGTACTCGTCTTCTTGGAAGTGCTCATCTTCTTGGAAGTGCTCATCTTCTTGGAAGTGCTCCTCTTCTTGGAAGTTCTTTGAGAATATTTCTGCATTTTGGATTGACAGATGACTCGTTTCATTTGGTTTCAACTTTGATGAGTATTCGACAATGAATTCAAATGTTGCTTTTGATAATGGAAAATTGAAACGCAATAAGCAAATAATATCAACAATATGTTAGCCACATACTTCCAAAGTTTCGGCAATAATGAATTCACAAGACGATGTATAGCTGTCAAAATTAGGCATGAATAGATCATAAATTCTTGCTATTATTTTTATTTGTTTATTGTGTCTTTGCTCACCGCCATCAACACACAACATTTAAGTACACACCTCAAGTTGGCTCTAAGCAATGCACTTGGACAAAGGAACCAAGATCCACGAGGAGATGATGGATTCATTTACTACGTTTCCTATCTGAACAATTCTATCCAGTTCCTATCTTCTAACGCACTTCAAAAACAGCTATGCAATTTCAGCCAAAACTTCTGCGGTCGTTGATTCGTTCTCTTGATTGTTTCAGACAGACACCTACGTGTCAAGTTCTCTAATTGGTTATACAACGAAGATTTTGACTATAGATGGAATCATTGATGGAAAATGTTTAAACTCACTTCTTCTAATGGAGAGAGGCTTAAAAGTAGCTCTTTCCCACTCATAGCTGTATTAATTCTTTCTTTCCAATAATATCTATTCCAAAGAAATCAGTGCACTCACTCCAGTGCACAACCACTCAGATAACACCGCTTATTGTAAATATGGATGACAATCAGTTGCATTCACTGATGCAATTCGCCATGCTGGCTGCACAATTAGCATAATTTATGCCATTTGAATACGAATATTATGTGGAAATTCTGTCGGTTCGGAAAAGATTTTCACGTTTCGCACCTTTTGCGTTTGTCTACAGGAGAGCAGCTCATTGTCAGGGTTAGGTTCAAACTTACAATGGAACGACAACCGACCGGATTAGCAAATCTGGGCCTATATCATATGTGGAGTTCCTTATGCTCATCATGAATGCATTCTCAGAATCTGCTGATTACATTGCTGAAATGAGTGAATTAGTTGTATTCCAGTAAGCAGTATAACAATGCAATCATAAAAGCGGTGCATAAAGTTCAACAATCCCTAACAACTCTATACAACAACAAGCGATACCGTGCAAAATCATTCAACGATACTTTCAGACTACAATGAAAACAAGTACTACAATGAAAACAAGTCACTGATTGCTCAGAATATTCGAGTGCTCACCAATATCTTCAATTTTAAAAATAGCAACATAAAACAGTTCTATACATCGTCGATCACAGGCAATCAAATGCAAAATATCGCTGCGTTCACACGATTCGTATGCGTTTAACCATCGAATTCTGCAAGTCGTTGACCGCATTATCCATTTGTTCTTTAATATCCAACAAACAAAGCTCAGCCAGCAGTCGAACACCATCATCGCTGTCCATCACCAGTAGATGCCGCAGATGTCGATGCAAATCTCGAAGATGTGACTGAAGACCCTGAAGAGCAGTACAACTCGTCAAACGGAACAAAGCATCGTAAACAATCGACTGTGGTCGAACTCACTGAAGATCATGCATCACACATCGTAATAATAATAATAGCCAATGAACTGAAGCAGTGCTTTGAGAGGTGTTTTGAGAAATGATCAATATTTGTGTAAGTACCTCCAGAACGGCTGTGTCAAACGACACGATAATTGATCGCAGAAGTACCACAGCTGCACGTCTCAATAATGATTGTTCAGCAGAACTCAACAGCTTTTCGATCAGGAGTAACATCTGAAATCGCAAGTCTTTGACGTTGATAATGAATCTTACTGATTCTGGCATAAAGGAGTTGATCTCAAGTAATAACAAGTCTGAATATCACCTCATTGAGATGCTTCGATATCTTGCGTCCTTTACACGCTATAACCAAGTCAGCAATTGTACAAACACATGATGACTTCAGTTGCTCATCTTCTGCATGCATAATCAGACTCAATAATGGATCTATTAAACGATCGAAATGCCAAGGTGCCATATCGCCTGCAAGTATCTTCAGTTCATTCACTAATGTGCACCTTAATATACACTTACAATGGGATATCACTCCAAAGGAACAATTTTTTAGATGATGCACATTGAAATCAACATGAAAGTTGCATTAAAACTTCTCTCATAAAAGGCGCAAGTAAATAAATTCAAATAGGAATACGTAAAATACTCACCCAACGCTCGACAGACTTTACCGAATGCTTCGGCAATTTTAACTCGTTGAACCAATAGAAAATCCTCTTTTTCGTTTGATTTCATCTGTTCGCCTTAATCAATCAGTTTCATGAAGCTATAAAATATGTTCAGAGCAACAATGAATGTGAAAAACAACTAACAACATTCCATCTCATCGATAATTGCGATCAGCTTGCCGTGTGGATCAACGAAAAATTCGAGCATCGCCTCGAAATATTCTCGCTTCCAGTACGCCAACTCAGCCATTGCGTTGATCGCAGTCAAGTAAACGTACGAATCGCTATCGGTCACTTTCTCTTGAACAACAATAAACTTGAAATTATTGTTATTATTGTCAAGTCACTTCATATAAGTGGTTGTTGCTGAGTCATTCTGAGATCGTTGAATGACACACGGCAAGAAGATAAATGTTCAGTGTTCAACTATTCCAAATAATGAAGAGAACTTAAACTCACTCATAACAATCTTCATGATTTGATCATTCCTCTCAACTGCCTTCAACAATTCACCATCTCGTTTACGAATACCTTTAGCAAGTTCGATCAGCGCATGACCTCTGATAGCCTCGGCTGCATCGTCTATTTCTTCAAGAATCGCATCTAGTTTACTCGTGTTCTTTTTCGATTCTCGCAACACTTTGCTATTTTTAGCACTGAAAATTGCTTCCATTGGAATTTCAGTCGAACCTCACAAGGCGTCATTAAATGTGGTAAATCTCAAAATGATAAATTTCAAATGATAAATTTGAAAAAATGACAAAAAAAAGATGAATTTCAAAAAGCAATGAATGACTAACCCGGATGTATCATTTGCAGTAGGAAAAGCTGAAGAGGATGATTCGCGAACAGCAATTCCGACACATTTCAAGACGTCAATCATTTTTTGAGCACTCTCAAAAGCAGTCGAAAACTGTGCTCTGTTCTCTTCGCTTGATCTATTCAACAAATCACAGAAGCGTCCCATATTACTGCCCAATGAAGAAAGTGACGATTTCACCTAAACTTGTGCTAGTTTGGATAAATCGATGACGTAAGAATGGATATTTGTGGAGTGCATTAAACAGTTCCAATCTCAGCGATCGATCACTTCTGATCGGAAGAAAAAAAGAAAAAGTAAACAGCAGAAAACTTATCAACCTTATCACTGCTGGCACTAGCTGCAATTATAACCGCACCGGCAAGTGCCACTGCCATATCCATTGATTTTGCTCGCGCTTCGTTCATCTCCGATTCTTGTTTATCTTCTTTTCTAACGTCAAAATGCAGTTCGCACTCTATCGCTGCTTCCAGTTTACGATTCGTCGATTCAATTATCACCTTCAAAAACATATCTTTAAACGCAAGCACTTGCTTCACTTACATGAACATGGGCAATTAACAAACAAACATTTTCCTTCTTTTTTCTTTGATACAATATAGTAATTAATCAGTTAGAACAATTGGTACTCATCTTATCAGCTCGGAAGAGCTGTCGAAATGTGGGAATATTCTCTGAACAAGCGAATCCGAAAGGATACATAAAATACGGGTATACCTGGGCCACACCCGCAACACAGCTTAAGATCTCTTCCGATTCAGACTGAACATCAAGCTCGGCTAGCAATTCTCCAAGCGATCCCATTAAGTACTCCACTCGCATTCGATCTGACAAATTACACTAGAGAATGTTAATATTCATTATGAAGAGGGAATGTTGATCACTCAACAATAGTATCTGCGGCGTTTCAAGGTCACACTATGACATGCTCTGATGCTGATCAGTGTTCTCTGTTGATAAGCTATTTGGAAGATTCTATGTCTACGACAGGTCACACAAGGTTAGAACGGGATTTCACAACCAGAATTTTAGCCAGTATTCCTCTGTAAGATAGTGCTGGTTGGATTTTTGAGGCTAACTTTGATGAGTGATGCTGAAATAAAAGCGATACTGCTACTGATGAGAATCAAAGCTGAACGATCACAACATACTGGTGACAGGATCGGAGGATCGATCGTCTTGTTGAATCGCCATGAAACGATCGCTATCGTTGTCGTCTGCAAACGCCTCATCATCTTGATCTGTACAGCCACGTGAAATCATCACGCATTCCGATAAAACATTCAGTGTAAACGCACAACTTTTTGAGTTTTTGCGAATACTCTAAAAGAAATCAACACATAACAAATCAGCACATTTAAGGCGACGTTTCATTCATTCAATTCAAATGTATTCATTTCAAAACAAATTGTTTAGCAAATGTTCGAAACGATATTGTTCGGACATTCTAATGGACTGTTCACTTAACTGATGAAAACAATTTGGATCTGTTTTGAGGAATTTTTAAAATCATAATAAACCTTTAAAAAACAATAAGTTATTGTACCATTAAGTTGACAAGGATCAAAACTACGAGAAACAATCAATGGAAATATCTGTGACATCTCCACTGACCTGGCTGAATGCAAAACACTGAACAAAAACCTGTAGTAAATAGATGATGGCCTTGAGTAAGTTATCAAACAATCGCGCTTTGGTTAACTGTTGGTCATCGTTGATGCTTGCAATTCCATAAATATGCACGAAATCATAATTGAGTCTCTGTTCATTCACTGATTCCATACCCAATTCAGTGATCAATCCCTAAAACAAAACCGACAAACATGAACAGTTATCGCTTAAAGTTTATCCATGATGCAATGAGGTGTCGCTATCAGCGTCCTGTAAACGAACCATCTATCTACACACTTTCAATCCTTGTTGTCAGCATTCAGCTACTGCGAGCTATGCGTAAATTAGAAACTATCAATTCGAACTATGATTCAAATTTTTAGCAACAACTTCGAAAGATTCACAACAAAACAATTCACTGACCGCAGCAGGCGTGTTGAATTCCACTCGCATTCGAATATCGTCAGCTGTCAATTGACCGAGAAGAAATTTGGCCTGAATTAACCAGAAATGATAACCGAAAAACATTTCATTAATGGGAACGCAAGGATTACAACGAACGATATGATAGCATGAATAAGACGTACTCAGCGATATCAACATTGACCATTTTCTCATGAATAAGCGTAATATGACGGTTGAGCATATCAAAATAAAACTCACTCTCTGTTGATCTGACTCAAAAACAGGATCTTGTACGATGCGTTCGAGTAACCTTTGAAGAGCGCTGATGAATGAATCGCATTTGCTGCGATATTCTGATGAGGTTATCTGCTCGAGTGCGTGTAAACTACTTCCAAATAGTGATAACCACAGTGGAAATAACTGACAATATAATGATATTATTGCACAATTAAAACAAAGAAGTCAAAAAATGCACATTACTCTTAGGATAACTCATTCAAGTGGTTCAGTCACTGACTCTAACTGAAGACAGAGGGATCGTAAGTAGAGATGGGCAATCTCGCGCTATTCCGCTATGAAGCGAAATAGCAAAACAGCGTGCTATTGCCAAACTCTGGTCATCGGCAAAATTAAGACTACGAATAATATTATTTCATAACGTTATTTATACACACATAATGTCTCAGTTGAAGAAGTAAACAATAACGGATAAACATCCGAATGGGTGCATAGATGACTAATTAAGCAAGATGACCATTCATCCATAAGTTGGTTCAAATATCATCATTCCAAAGCGAACCTTTTTCATTCGTTGTATTCCTTGCATACTGACAGCTGGTGATAAACCTTGCACATACAATAATAACACTTTCAATGAGTCGTCCAATCGCTTCGTCCATCCGTCTTTCCACAGAAACCTTTTATCGTTATTATGTTCCAGAAGAACCTTTAATACGGATCAGCATTTCAACTGATTAGATTTATGTCATCTTTCAGTTGGAAGAAACAAATTTGGAGAAAGTTTTTGGAAAATTGCATTTTTGCATTCTTGATGTCTTTTATTAATGAGAATTTCTTAAATTTTCCAGTATGAGAAGCTGAAAGCTTATTGCAATGCGAATTTCTGTAATAAATAAATAAATGATGAAGCCAATTCAAATTTTTCTTCCTACAAGAATAACTCGATTCTTTGGCAATAATCTTGTACCATCGATGATTTGATAGGGATGAAGAAAAAAAATTAATGAAAAGGATGTGAGCAAAAGTGACCTTACCTCCCATGAATGCAAAAGGGAATCTGTGAAACAAATCGCAACCGTTCGAGGCACTACAACTGCAATCGCTTCAACACTTGCAGCAAACCATGCAGTTATCTTCTGAGCTGATGGATGTCTCTACAATTGACAAACAATCCAAAAAAGAATAATTCCATAACTGTTAATCTGATAACAGAACAGATGCGATATTAATCGTAAGTGAATTGACTGTGACCAACCTGCATAACAGCGATGAATTGCTTGAGGATATTCGCATGATAGAGTGTTCGTCGTGGATCGCCTTTCTTCAGAAACTGAGGTCTTTTCGAAATAACGTCGGCCAACGATTGCACGAATAACGCATTCTCGAAACTTTTATCACCTTCTGAAATCGACTATCATTTTCCAATTGCGTTTGTTCGGAAGTTGAATATTTCGTGGTGACCATACGTTTGTGATGAGCTGCAAACGTCGACACGTTACACAGTCACGTTCTTCATAAAAGACTTACCCTGCGTGAGCGCTGTAGTCAAATTCGCAATTCCATCCGAACCAATAACCATCTCCGATAGTCGACGACCCAAAGCCATCTGAACAATCGCCCAGTTTACTGATCAATTCAAATCAAATGATAAACTTAAGTGCATAAACACGAACAAAACTGCCAAATATTAATTGAATCCCTCTTTGAAACCTTCACATATCAAGCGGGTGGTGCATTAAATGAAAAACTACAAATCCGATAGTGCCAACTAACTGAGCGTACGTACCGTAAACCATCCGGATGAGGGTATCTTACTGCGAGATGCGCTTAGCGGATTCATCAGTACGAAAAACTGATACATTAAATCGGGTCTGAAATCAAACATTCCTTCAAAATTTCTAGATGGAGTTCATGTAAATTCAGAGGAAATTCGAATTTGCACCTCTCTCAAAAACGTAACTGGCATGCTTTTAAGAATCTTCTGTCATACAAGCAAAGACCAGAAACGACGAATTTTATGAAACACATTAAAACTGAACAAAGCTTATATTGAACGAACCTGCGAACATCTTTTAGCAGAAACATTTCATACGACTGCTTCATTGTTGATTCGTTCATATGCAGCAACTGAACTCTTTGATAATCACATTAATGAGATTCAGATAAGTTATCAATATCATAATTGTCACAAGACATACAGATGCCTTCTATTACGATCAGACAGACAACTAAACGAACCTGTTCATTGAGAGCAATTAAATCTGCGATAAATCTTGTAGCAACTAACTCCTTTGCTTGAGTGCAACACTTCGACAGTGCATTCATTGTTTTGGCCGCATTCAGCAACTGCAATCGAAATGTCGATAAATAGAAAACTATTCGAAAATTCCTCTGATGAAATCTGAATAACCTGTGTGTTTCTTCATAACATTCCTATCTGAGCGACCAAGTAAACCCAGGTTTTAAGGCATAACAAATACGCTTCATTATTCATTTTACTACCGAGCACTCAAATTCAAGTGCACATATTAGAGTGTATAGTTGGATCCTATTATCATCTAAGAACTGCTGACGATTCAAATCGGGTTCATTTTCGAATTCAGTTGAAGCGATACCACATATTGCTGTTTATCGTACTGTACGCGAGCATAATCCCAACATACTCTAACCTGTTCCCTTCTGAAATTATCGTCATCTCGTAACGGCTGCCAATATTTCACCATTTTCGAACGTTGCTCAACACCGAAACCAACACCTATAGATTTATCAGAATTCTTTTCCAACTCACAAGCAAACTTCACAATTTGCTTCAGTTATCTCCACAGAAATGCACAGTATTTGCAAGCTACCATGAGCTGGTCAATGAGATCACTAGTGATTAATTGGTTTTACTGGGTACATTTCAAGTGCGGTAATTGAGACCAAGAAACTCAGTGGTTCGGGATTCATTAAATGCTTTTATCCAATTTAATTTCAAATTACGAGTTTATTTTTCACTTGTTCTTATTAATGTATTATTTTTTGATTTTGTTTTATTTTGCATTATGTTTTTGTGAACTGCGAGTGCGATTTCATTTCAAAAAATGAAATGCAAAATGAATTGCGATGTATTATCAAACTGACCCTGATCAAGATACGGTATGATTGCTGTTGGAATGTAGAAGTTGAGGGCGTTTGTCAAAAGAGTTATTTGTTGGCATGACAGCACATTCATCTGATCGGCACATTCTTTTGCAATCCGTTTCACTGTGGTGCTCAACTGAAAATATCCAAACATTTTTCTTCGATCATTTGTGCAAATTAGTATTGTGACTGAGTGAGAACGGGAGACGTATTGGTTTATTACGATTGGAATCAGTTGCTTTTTGACTAGAAAAGGACGTGAATGCACCTTATTCAAGATGAGATCGAGCATTGCTGAATACCGTATCCTAGTGTCCACCGTAGGCAAACATTCAGTTTTGTTGGCATCGCTTGTTGACGGTACATTCGGCACTGTTATACTGGCAACACTGTGCGCTATAGCAGCTTCATCAACACTCCATTTGCATGCAACTAGCCGATCGTACAGTCGATCAGCCAATTCTTTCAGAGGATCGTACGGATAAACTTTGGTCTTGACCTCTTCGACCTCTTCAAAATGAATCAGTTATTTTCTTTTGTGTTGCTATCAACAAATATGGTTTGATATTGGTAAGCAACTGGACAGTGAATGAGGAAAATATCTAGAAGATAGTATCAATAAACAATCAATTCTTTTTGTTACCTTGCGAAATAGCATAATGCAATAGCTCGAAACACTGATCCATCTCTAAACGAATGATTGACATCAGTAGTAGCAGGGCTGAAGCAGTAAGAACTAATCACTTCAATTAGGTCATTTCCTCAACCGTAAACCTGTTTACAACCGAGTATTCTGCGCCCAATTCTTAGTTTTAATGACAGTACATACTGGCACACATTAATGGTTGACACGGCTTTGTCCGATAATCATTTTAATGTTAAAAACCGCACATAACCCCGACAAAAATATCTAATCGGTTGCCAACATTAAATATTCGTATTCAAAAATGTTTTCCATCCGGCTGCTTAAATCGGTTCGAAAAACAGTTCCGAGATCTGTTTCTATGTTGTGTTAAGACTCAATGATTCGTAAGTAAAATTCAATTGCATCGTATGACAAATGATATTTGTGTGGCTGTGGTGTGAACAAATGAATTCCGGATAAAACAAACTCTGTATTCGATCAATTAACAATCTTGACATAAATTATAAAACAATAAATAAGCGATATAACAACAATATGAATAGCAAAATTAAACTTTATTAAACGCGACAATATCAACTGATTGTACTAAATCTTCAAACCCAGTTATTTGCTCTTCTAGCCAATCCGATGATACTTTCTCGTCCTCGATTACACAACCGATCTGCAAATTCAATTGTCAGCTCAATCGTTTAAATTTATAAACTTGTAGCACACCTTCCTTACTGTAAGCAAACGAATCAAGAGAACAATAAGCTAAATCAAATGAACAATCAAAACCTGGAGTTTCATGATACCGAACGCCACTGGTAATACTTTCGCATTACCCCAAATAAGACCATCAGATTCAATGCTTCGAACATTCTTTTCGATTTCTGCAATCTGCACCGTATCATCCCATGGTTTTATGTCGAAGATAACATTCGACTTCGCAATACCAGCCGGTTTCTTGGCTTTTTTCTCCTGGTACGCCTTCAGACGTTCGGCGACGATCTTTGCTTTCTCTTCGTCTTCTTCCTCATCATCCGACCCAAACAAATCGATCTCTTCCTCAGCATCTTCTTTCTTTGCCTCTGACGCACTTGCACTAGGCGTCGGCCAACTGAAAACAATCAAAATATGCTTGCTCAACTCTTCACGTGTTGTTTTTCTCACACACAAAACAGTTTCATTTCAAGTCAGTACGGAGCATGCAAAGCTTACTCGATTCGATGCAACAATACTCCTGTTGAATCAGATCAGTGAAAAAATTTTCGCGATTTTTAAAATTTTGTAAATAATTAATAAATCGAAACAATGAAATCCATCACTGACGTAGAGAAAACCACTGAGTAACTAACGCTTTTCTTTCGTCCTCACTATAGCTAGCAATATTTTTGTACCACCGAGCAATATTTGGATGTTTCTTGGCATCTGGTGCTGTTTGACCGATACCAGCGAATAGGCACGCATCTTCACCTGATAAGATGAACCTAAAAATGATTGGTTACCACTTCACGTGATATTCTACGAAGATGAATCACACTATGAGGCACGTTTCAAGCATGTAAAGGACGATTTGAGGAACACAAATAGAATACGAGAGAATTGGATTGGGAATGGAAAATGACACAATAATGCAAATAAATAAGTCAAAGTTGGCGAAGTGGATTTAAAAACGTTAATCACATCAATTCTAATCAAACAAGAAGTTGTTAAAAACTGCGAGATGAATTACACCAAACGAAAACAATTTAAGTTTTAGTCAAAAAATAGAATAATATCAACGATTACCCGTTAGCGAACGCGTTGTCAGCTAGAAATTTATTGAAATCATTCAATCCTGAGTCTGTTTTAACATCGAACATTTTTGATGTGCTGACTTTGCGTTGTTTTACCTGAAATATGATGTGAATTACAAAAAAAGTGCTCGCAACTTAGAGGAATTAACCAAGTTTCCGATGCTACACCCACCATTCTGCAACTATTTCACTATTCTGAAAATAAATACCTTCGCAAAATACGTTATTATGACCGTTGTGCGCTTCAGTTTTATTATTGTTTGGTGGGCATTACGGCGCTAAGAAGGCTATCAAATAAACAAAATTCGCGAAATTCCATCAAAATTGGGGGCACTTTTGCAATGCAGTGGACCTCAGCCCACGGTAACCGCCTAACAGCAACGCTTAGGCCTATGCTGAGGCTATCCCTTTTCTCTCTTTCGATGGTCGTTCACACAGACAGACAATGAAATGAGTTTCGCTGTTGAGTGGTAACCGCTTAACAGCAACGCTCAGGCTTATGCTGAGGCTATCCCTTTTCTTTCTTTTAATGGGCACGTGGGGTGAGGTACACTACACTGCAAAAGTACCCGAAATTGAACAAAATTCAGTCGCAAGACGCATAAAAACGAATCATCATCGCTTAAGACATCACCAAAACATAGGCATTACTTTAAGCGGTCTTTTTGCCCGAGCGACCGCCCTTTTCGCCATTTTCTCAACGACATAATAAGTTTATACTCTCTTATTCCTTAACAGCACTAAAAATTTACATTACAATCAAAGCGAAACATCCAAATTTTAGGTTGCACGATTTCAACGAAAACTGACTGAGATGATGTGGAGAGAGAATGAAATGCTGAATTGACAAAACCGGTTATAGGCTATCCTCATGGGACGTTGTGCTTCAAGATTGCAGCAAAGAAAGCAAGATAGCAGTAGCCTGAGGCTTCCCTAAATCTCAGGGAATGTCCACAGCAGAAGCCTGGCCTTAATTCGTTCAGATTAACGAATCATCAACGTATGATACCATATGACTAGCTTGTAGCCAATATGTTTACGAAAGGAGGCAGAATTATAACTAAACTTGTGTTGGGAGCAAGGCTCACTTCGGATTCATATATCACCGCTAATCCGGCGTGAGCCTCAGTCCAACTATAAGCCTCTGCCGAAACCCTATGGTAAGTTGTATCGTAAATTTGAGGCAAATCTCACCCCGAAATGGTGCGTAGATTGTACCTTTCATTAACAAGTTAACTATAAGAATACCATTTGGATGATCAATAGATATTATACATTACTACAGAAATGTAGGTTTGATATTCAAGCCTAGCGCCTTCTCAGGTTTGCCCAATAACATATTGATGTTTATACATCGGTCGGTCGAGTTAAATCTCTGCTTTCTGAAAATGAAAAGTTTGCTGAGAATTTCCCACTGTACGAGTAGACATAGCAATTTAGGTGATGATATTGGGGTTAGCACATTCAAGCCTACCGTATTCTCAGTTTTGACCAATAACATATCAATTTCTTCACACCAATCGATCGAGCAGAATCCCTGCATTCAGAAAAATATATATTTTGTCGGGCGATTTTGCTTAATTGAGGAGATATAGCTATTTTATTAAAGCTATCATCTCAGGTAGCGCAGTAGTGCTCTTTGATATGCATTTGATCGTTATCCCTTCATTTCATTACCGTGATTTGTAGCAAGTCATAACATTTAGAAAATATGGGAAAAACCACCTAAACGTTGGCAAAATCTTTTCGGTTCATTGATTGACGAATTTTGTTCAGAGTGAATCCTTTTATCAAAAAATTAAGATACAAAAATAGTAAACAAATGACATTCAATTCGCCTCGCGATACAGGTAAACCTAACACGATGCGGATGAAAGCAGACCCGACGAGGCTGGCAGTAACTCGCATTAGGGATATTGAGAATTATGTCATTATATGCTAATTTTCGTGCGATAGCAATCAAGAGTAAATACGGTAATTAGGACGATTGCGGTAGCAACGAAAGTTGTTGAGAGTTATTACTGCATATTCGGGAACTCCTTACCCACTCACACCTCTTTCCCATTGCTGATGAAAATGTCACCTTTACTGATGATTCAATGAAATTTCGAAATCCTTCACTGAGGAAGTACATTCTGCTAATGAGGTGATGGGGTTTGTTCAATATACCATTTCAGTCAATTAAATAGTTAGCAAAAATGACTGATCTCCTCTAAACGTTCTTTAAACATCTTTGAAATTAAAAATCAAGACATTGGTAAGATATACCTGGACATCTGGTTTAGCTAAGCTATCAAATCTTTCTATTCCTTCGTTAGATAAATTGCTTTATCATTGAAGGAAAATAAAACATCTCAAGATAGCATAAAGTTTTTTGATAGTATAGGACCTTTTTTTATCACCTTTTACCAAGAAATCATTATGGTGTTAATAAGAATGAGGGTCATTGTAGCTTGAATGTGGAGCTTTTAATTCATGTGGTAGTGCAGTAGATTTCAAATCTATTTTTTCGAATTTGTAGAACTCTAAACGGAGTGATGAAGGAAGGAAGCTATGTGCTGAACTAATATACTTATACCTTTACATTTCTGAGTGATTCAGTGCTACTGAACGAATTTCGAAGTTCTAGAGGTAGCAGCTACAAAATACAATATGTTCACTATTGAGGTTTTGTAAGACTGGAATTATAGGTGAATTACACATTTCTGATTATGTTCCAAGGTTATTCTATTTATGTTGAATTGATCACATTCCAAAATTGACTATACATACCAAAACTATGTACATGCCAAGATTTTCAGAGATAGAGATAAGTGCAGGGGTATTTCCACTCACTGTTTGATCTTCTTCGCAGCGCAATTTGATAACTTTGTTGCAATAATTTTTCAGCGGCATAAGTGAAACGAAGCTTTATTCTCAAATATTTGTATGTGTGATGAAGGCAAACAGAAATTTCTTGATAAATACGATCTACATACAATATATTCGATATTTGATGCTTTCATTTAGTTGCACTACGATTTTCTTTGACACAAAATGTTTTTTTTTGAACGAAAAGTAACCGGAATTTAAATGATATATTTTGTTTTAATAAAGATTTTCTCGAGTCCAATGCTCAAGTTTCATTGTCACATAAAATTTGATCATGAGCGATAAATAAGCAGTACATGATATTTTATTATATAACAGTGACTGAGAAATGTTCATGTGAAGATACACATCAGCATTGTTTGTTTGTTCACAAAACAAACTCCGTGTCTTGTTAATATCCTGGAGCAAGTCTTGCTTGAGGACAATGGTCACAACCTCCCGGCGCTCCTGCAAAGAAAGTGCACTGATTTAGACTGAACTCAATTGCATATTTGTGCGTTTGGGTTATTTGTGTACATTTTCATTGAACAATTCTTCGTTATTAGTTTCGAAAGAATATTCAAAAAGTCGAGGAAAGTCGGCTGGAAACAACGTGATTAGAGCTGTTCAGCTGCGGTTACATAACTTCTTGCAATGAATTAAATTGTACGTCAGCAATGATTACTCACCATCAACCGATTATTTTTTCAGGTCATCTCAAACGAATTTTGTAAATAACTCATATCATTTCTGGTCACGTCATTTTCAAACAGAAATCTTACAATGGGCGTCCTTTCAGATTTCTACTTGAAGATTCACTTTCTCTCACTAACGAATAATAAAGTGATCAGTACAACTAATTACTGACTGAGGTCTCCAGATATCTTATAGTAAAAACAATTCTTTCTCAATGTACTTGCCTGGTTCTCCGGCTTGTCCTGGTTCACCAATAGGTCCACTTTGACCGGGTTGTCCTGGAGGTCCTGGTGGACCAGCCGGTCCTTCTGGCCCAGGCCTACCATCTTCACCGTTTGGACCTGGTGGTCCTGGTTCGCCTGGAATACCGGGTCTACCGGGAAGTCCAGGACGTCCTGATGGTCCAACCTCTGTGCGCAACATTCCGGGTTCACCGGGCGGTCCGGCCCTTCCGGCCGGTCCTTGAGGTCCTGGCAAACCGGGCGGGCCACGCGGTCCTTGATCTCCTGGTTTTCCATCCTCACCGGGTAGTCCTGGAGGTCCTGGTGGTCCGTCTGGCCCTCTCGGACCCTTGGGCCCAGGTTCTCCGGCAGGTGCTTCACATGGACATTGTGGTGGGAACATCGTTAATGGATCGAATATTTGTTGTGCGGCTGGTCCAGGTGGACCCATAGGACCCATTTCACCATCGATTCCATCAGCGCCATCACGTCCTGGTGGACCTGCTGGACCGGGTGCCCCCCGTTGACATGTGCAACAGCCACCTTCCACTTTACTCGAATAGTATGGATCATCTCTTAACTCCTGATCATGAAGCCTTCTCGCCCAAAAGTCGGCAATTGTATCACGTTTATGCAACTCTCGATGTGCCATCACTATATCTGCCAGCTTACCAACGTTACTCTTTCCTTCTGTTTCTATATTCAACATCTCCTTCCACATATCACGTGCTCTTACCTGAACAATTAAAATTGAATTCATAATCGACGATCAACAACAATTCTTTCAATGCAATAACATGTAAATTGTTCTCGATTCGTTCATTTCGGTGAATGCATATCATATCGTTTACATGTACATATAATTTATTTGATGCTGACAAATGAAAAGCAGTTAGAACGAAGTGAAGTGAAACGATTACCTTGCAGTAGTCCAAATCGATTTGAACGGACGATTCGAGTGTTTGGATGTAATTAACAATTAAAGGGAACGTAATGAGTACAGAACTGATAGCAAATGTACTGAAAACGATCGAGATGAATGCCACTGGCTTCAAACTTTGTCGTTGATCCTTCTTCTCCATCATTGCTGGTCGTGTGTTATCACCAGATCAGCTCAGCGTCTAGAACGGCACATCACGATTTCTCAAAACCTTATATACCTCATTACGTAGACCCTCCCCTTCCCCTTTTCTACACAGCTAAATCCCACTCATCCCACAAACTGGATCTTCATCTTGCTGCACTAATTCGTTCATCAATGGATTATCGTCTCTTTTAAGAAATATTTCTATCACATTCATCGAACACCGGTTCCAAACACATTATTATTATTCTTTAGCACATGTAACAAGTTTGCATCTTTGCATCAATTAATGAAATGATTATTCAATTCAATTAAACCTTCTAAACCTGCTTATCAATCTTCTTTCAGATATCATCATCATTATCCTTCATACCAAACTGAATAACTCATAAATAATCATTCATTGCTCTCATCTTTTTGCCCATGACTCTTTCTACGAAACTATCCATGATCATCTTCTCTCTCGTATTCATTAAATTCCGCATCTTCGATATTGCATGCACTAATTCTTGTTCATCTCGTTGTTGATTAATATGATGAAATCGTTTGCTTTGCAGTCCCTTGCACATTACAGTGGACAATCGCCGTTCAAAAGAAACATTCCATAGAGCTCTATCTTGATAGTCATAGATGTTTATTGTTCAGTGCGAACATTGGAATGAATCAAAGAAAGCGTACGAAAAGCAACGTATTATCATGATTATTTTCATTACTTTTATCAGTACGGTTGTGCAGTAAAAGTGGGTGGCTTGGTGTTGTTGTTCTGTCCGAGTGGCTTACATCATGACAACCAATTGATTCTAGATAAC
Source organism: Anisakis pegreffii (assembly GCA_035041965.1). Classification (NCBI taxonomy): domain Eukaryota; kingdom Metazoa; phylum Nematoda; class Chromadorea; order Rhabditida; family Anisakidae; genus Anisakis; species Anisakis pegreffii. The sequence continues at coordinate 33,302 of JAPYMA010001730.1, read as the reverse complement.
TTCACACTTGTGTAATATTCATGTAAATGCAGAGACGTTTATCTTTGTTTATTATCGTAATTAGGTTAAATTGTTTTGTAGCATACTTTGCAATCGGAGAATACAAACTGCAAAAGTGAACAAAAAGCAACTTTAGTATTGAATATAACTTATGATTGTGAACATGAAGTGCATCGATGACAAAAGATAAAATTGTAGCAGTCTAATACATCGTTCTACTCATCAAAGCAGTGCACTAAAAGTTAATTCGTGCTTTCTGGCTGATATCGACATCACAATAATCACTAAAAACTACAAGGTAATGAGCATAGCAATAAATACACACATTTGACAGACTGATATATATATATATATATATATATATATATATATATATATATATATATATATATATATATATATATATATATATATATATATATATATATATATATATATATAATCTTAGATAGAATTCTGTGGAGAATGAACAAATTGCACGGGTGGGAGGGAGTATATACTGTGAAAGGATTCGCAAAAACTAGTCAGTCAGTTTGATAAGGCACTTAAACGGTTCAACAGGCATGCGAGTGATGAGTATAAGTGGTTGGGATGAATATTTCGATGCGCAATTGGGAATAACGCCTTTACAACTCACAAGATACGTCAGTCCTACAGTGTTGTTCAACAAAATTTCCTTATTGTTAGTAATTTCATTCGAATCAATTCGTCCGAAGCACGATCAGAAATGGATTGGTGCATGCAACTTAAAGGAAAAGACAGGAAATAAAACAAATGACTGCAGCAACAACAATAAAAATATTTAATTGCAATAATATTTCAAGTTTCAAATAAAGCAATTTCAAGGTTAAATTTGTTTAGTGAAATTAGCTGGGAAGACGCCTTGAATGCCGTCCGATTGCTTAATACCTAGCAACCATCCATCGTCTAATAAGTCGTCTTCTCTTGACTCAAGCACCGCGATAATCTCACCAGCATCAAACGTTAATTCATCTGTATCCTCTGCCGAATAGTGGTGTGTCGCACGTACTTTATAGAGCACCTTCAAACGAAACATCATACGTTCAATTTCGTGAATTATTCCACTAAAATTTTTTACGTCTATCACAGAAGTATCAAATTTAGGTGTCTCCCAATTTGTGAAAATAACGACAACAACTGAAATGCATAACTCCAGATCTCGATAATCTTGAGAAAATGACCATAGAAACAAGCTGATATGCACGATGAAACAATGACTGTTTTCTGATATGCCCATAAAAATTGTCAAATTAGTGACGAAAATAACGAAAACTGCATTCATTTGATTGACATATGTTGCTAAAGTGATTTATAATCGCTTCACGTGAAGCAATGCAAGATTTGGTCGTCACAAACAACTATCTCTACCGTCCACAAATGCATTAATTCAACAACTCAATGTCAAATCAGTCAGACTTCTTATTACTTTCAACTTCATCCTCAATCCAAGCAAGTCGAGATGAGTTCCACTTCGCTGTCCATCCATAGTCACTTAATGATCAGAATCGATGACTCAGATTGAAAACATGGATACCTTTCTTGTATCACTTGCTTTGTGTTGTTGCTGTTGGTCAGGTTCATCGAACGGATTATTTGACGATGCATCAGCATCATCACTATCCTTACTCTTTGCTTTATCCTTCTTTTCCACTGAGTCCTCTGTGTCGAACGGATTCGGTGATTCACGTTTAGCAGTCGTATTGTTCGCTTTAACATCAAGTTGATTACGATCATCTTTTTTCGATGCACTGTTAGGTTTCGCGTTCAAACGCTGAAATTATGTGAATATTCAACAGTGAGCTTCATCACATCTGCTGGTAGTTTATGCCCTTGACATATCTTCTCTTCAATTCCGTTCCACCTTTACTTTTGCCATCCATTACAACTTCACGCTTTATTTTATTTCTGTTTTCTTCTATTCCTCTAAGGCCTCTCCAGTGATCATGTATCTTCCGAAATATTACAGTATTGAAAACAGAAATGTTACAGCAAATAAAAAAAAAAACAACAATCCGCAATATGATTACAACTAAATTGTAATCCTCACAATCGTTGCTATCAATACCCACACAGTCATTGCTATTTCTAAGATCACCACATCATTTTTAATGCATCACTAAACATCTGCACGACTTTATCAATTCAAACGCAAAATAACTAGGATACAAGTTTATCATCGCAGTTGGCTATCGCTTATAACTCATTTGTCAGTCACCAATTAAGAATGCATTACAAACATTGCGTGCATATTACTACTCGTTTCAAGTAAAAACATTCACCATATATAAATCCTAGAGAATATCATGTATTTTGTTGTTTAATAGAGCTCTGAAGACTCATAAACGCTGTTTTATAAACACTTGCATCAGCAAAACAATAATCATTTGACTGCTGTATATTATTCGTTTGAGAAATGCATGATCAGTTGATCAATAGACAATCGATCATGTAAATGATTGAACGAACCGGATAGACTTGATTTCGAATGGTCTCCTCCTCGGCCACTTCGGATGATGGTTGTTCGACAGTAGGAAGAGATACCCTCGGTGATACAGGTGGTGAAGTTTTGCCGGAAAGAGATGGACGACTTGGGGCTGACGGCGCAACGCCACTCCCCGAACTGGCTAAACTGGCACGTTGACTTTGCGATCGAGAATCATTCCAGGAAGTCGGCGACTCTTGTTCAGGTCGTGGAACACGCAGACGATCGAACGAATTACCCAAACTGTCCAGTTGATTCACCAAACTTTTATTATACTGCAAACCTTGCGATGAGAGAGAGGAGTCAACCACAACAATAGTAATATCTTTCTTATCAACAATATCAACATCTTTCTTTTTTCTCAACAATATCTTTTATTCGATAGAATTTTCAAAAGAGTCGAACTCGTTGATTTGTTGACAAGCAAAAGCAAAAAGGACAATCGATCAACTAGAACCCTGCCGCATTCATTGTGATTCGTGCATTCAGCATTGAATAAAGTCTGCAGAGTGTCCACGAAGAACGTGATACGGCTGTCGTACGTGGCCGGTAATGTGTCTACCAATTCTTTATTCATATCTCTATACATCGTTTCTGCATGTTGCAAATCTTGCAACGCTTTTATCACTTTCGGGTCTTCATTGCCCTCAAACAACAGTTCCGTTCAGTCAAACCCATCAATTTACATAACTCACACACTTACCAGACTTGAGCTAAGCTATTGCAAGAATTCAAAAGGAGAGTGAAAAACCTTTTTGGAGCTGGCTTTGACGGTGCTGTAATTGTTACGAGCAACATCGTAATCCACTAATTTACGTCCTCTCTTCGCGATTTTCGCTTTCAAATCAACAAATTGAGACATGTAATTATTTACCGAACCTATTAATTGCTCGTTGATTATCTTCTCATAATCATCCCACTGTAAATCGAGTGACTGAAATATACACCTACATAAATGCATAGATGCAATCCATTCTTTTTGTTTTTCGCTAAACATATCACAGTTCAATTTCATCGCCGAAAATGATCCGTCGTCGTAGCTTGTTTTGCTTCAAGTTAAACTTGAATTCATTTCTTCAGATCAAAGCCAATAGAGTACGAAAATAAGAATTTACGATAGCACAATTTTTTGTCGATAAAGCTTGTTCAATACGCGAAATGACGGATAAAAAAGCCAGTGCAGCACAAACCTGTGTGATGGCGCAGACATGCTCTCGATCAGGCCAGTCGGCCTCATACAAATCTCGAATCGTTTCCCTTAAAGTTTTCTGCGCTTGTATCATCGCTTTCAAATTAAAACCGTAGTTTTTAAGATCACGTTGCAAACGTTCGCATGCTTTCGATTGCTTGCTCAGATTTGATGCATGCTGATCAAACACATCGTCTTGTGTCGCTTTCGCTTTACCCAATCCTTCCAATAACTGAAATTCACCGCATCAGCTATTACAGATCAGTCGCTCAGCTTGCTTTGTGAAACAAACCTTTTCTTTGGCTCGTGCAGTTTGTTTCTTGAAATGTCGACCGAAGGTATCACTCATTCCCGATGAGGATTCTTGCTGAGCTGCGCTGCAACAGTCACAGACTCATTTAGTGAATGCATCTTCCCTTTCAATGCATGAAGCATCTTTACATTACTCTTCTCAAGCATACTAGCCCCTAGCAGTTGCGTAATTGGCAAATCAATTTCAATAATGATACACATACACATACTTCATGTTCATGAACCTCACTTTATTTTGGATACAAAAGCATTTCATCCTTCAATATACATGTGAGCAATCGTACACCTCAACGCATCATTTATTAGCTGAGTGCTTGATATGACAAAGTAAAGCAAACAGAAGGACAACAACCACGAGATGAAGATCACGACTTGAGATGGTGCTGTGCAACCGGAAAACAACAATCTAGTGAAGGACTTGACATAGTTTGTTGTGTTGTGTACATTGGGCTACTATTCAATCAAAACGAGTAAATGGGAACTGTGAGTTATACGATAGGATCGTGATGCTGATGATGGGATTACTGCACAGCGAAATGCGAATAATACAAGCAATTTTACGAACATTTTGACTCGTTACATTCAGCAATGACTGATCAGCTTATGCTGATTGCACACAGTGATTTTACAGCTGTGCGTTGTTAACAGATAGATAGATCACTGCCAATGCTCGTGCAAAATCAACTGTTTATGAGCGATGGATGTAATGCGATAGATTCAAGGGCGACCGACATACATATATGTATATCGTGTTGTGACTTTCAATGCATCTCATTTTTCAAGTATATAACTCGCAACAATCCTGTCACTTGTGAATCAACAATGCATATGACGATTTAGGCTAAGTCCGGAAAGAAATGGAAAAGCAGGTTCTAACAACTATCGAAAAAAGCTGTATCTACTGACTCAGATTAGTCATAGACACAGCATTAAGAGCAAACACTGAAATCTGATATGAATAAGGTGCAAGTGTGCATACACAAATCGAAAAAACCAATCGAATATACAAATAAAATCATTCATTCAATATCTATTACACTCACTGTAAACTATACTTTGTGAATGCAATAACAGTAAACTGCAAGAGAAATGAAAGGTAAATGCACTGCGAGAAGGAATGAACACGGTGTGACTCATCTATTCATCGAACACATATGTGCCGTTTTTACCGCAATCGTTACCACTTCCATGTGCTTTCCGAAACGGATTTTACGGATTGAGAAATAACGTTAAACGCCCGTTTCAATGAAATTATCAAATAAATGATTTAGAGCGCGACTAACGCGAAAGCATCAACCCATTTCTTTCGAAAGCTATTCAGAATGCTCTAGTCATAAGGAACTCTAATAAAATTTTGTTTTTTTTTCAGGTATATACGGGTATATTTCAGGCTGTTTCATCGAACGGAAAGAGTAACACCTATATGGAAAGACAAAGAATCTCATTAAGCAGTTATTAACAGCAGTGAATATGGTGTGGTATTGTATTCGCAGAAGAATTGGCATTCACATAACTATAATAGGGAATATGATACGACTGATAAGCTGTAACGGATGATAAGATATGATATGATAAGTTGGTTGAATTAAGATGTTTTTTGGTCGGAATAAGTATACTCCTCACACTCTCGTAAAAGTAGTGAATATATTAAGCTGACGCAAAGATCGGTTGAGTGCAGGCAGAGCTGATGATGTAGTCGATTAGACGGAACATAGCGTTGAACGAAGGATCGGCCGTCCTATTCATTCGCTATTTCAGCGAAACGAAGGAGTAACACCGATACCAATAGATTGTCGGTTTAGCGCTGCGTCAGAGAAGTAATACTACAGTGATAGAGCGCTGCGAACACGGTGTGCAAGTTATACGATGGACTATTGAATGATACTTATGCCATGAGCAATGAACGAGCATCGTTCATGGATGGAAGGCAATACGAGAGGCGTTGCAATGATCAATAGGAAGCAGTCTAGAATTAGACTTAAGTTTAAGTCAAACTCAACTTTAGGGGTTGGTGCCTGGGCTGATGAGAGTCAAATCAACCCGAATGGTTCTCATAGTTGACGGAAGCTTTTTTCGTTAGTGTTGTTTTGCATGAAGGGCATTATATAAGCAATGATAAGATTAAAGCAATTTACAGCCACACCCAGCAACAGTGGATTTTTTAAAACGATTCATGTACATCAAGAACGTTTCACTTTAGCGAGTACATTTTGTACCTACCTGTTCACATGAATAACTCAGCTGTGTTCGGCTAATTATTAGCCATCAAATAATCTCGCAAGAAAATTGAATTCCACGAATTTAATCACGCAATATTAAGTATAGTATGGCATTTGCAAAAGAATCAAGCATTCGTATAAATATAACGGGGAATGTAAGACATATGTACGCATAATTGCTTTAACGCTTAATGATCACTTTTCAGAAACTAAGAACCACTCGAATCACAACTATCGACCAAAGGATGATATCATGAATGAGTGTATACAATTGAATCAACTCCTCCAGACCTCCTTTATTCTCTTATGAATCCCCACTGATCGATTAATGCTTAGAAATGCTTAACAATCAAATAACCCTTTCTGACAATACGTACATGAACCGAAGTGAATTCTTTAAGAGTGATTTAAATAAAGTGCAATGTAAGTACATGCAAATAAAATAAACCGTACTTTTAGGGGTCAAATTGAATCTCAAAAGACTGAATGTTGAGTGAAAAAAAGAACTTCACTAACTTGAAATCATAAGAGCGCTTGAAATTGAATGGCATTCTGACAGTTAACCAACAAGAATTTTAGATTAGACGTAGAAATGTGAATACGACGTGGATATTGACAATTAAGGTGAACGTTAAGCGTTTTGTTCAACGAGTTGCCAGTGGATGATGCAGTTGGGAGCACACAAACATGCACACGACGCTAACAACAATAATTAATAATAGTATGCGTGAATTGACGTGAACTGATAACAAACTGATAAGGCGTTTATTAATCAATTATATTATGCACATAGTTTGAAACGTATCTCAAAAAGCGAACACAATGTGTTTCATTACGAAAACAACATAATACATTTTCGTTTTTGCTTCCACTCTGTCACGTTTTATTCATTGAGTGATAAATGAAGTTTATGATCCAATATTGCTCGCCTTCCAAAACAATAACCGCAGAAAAACACTGACGGTCGTAAACTAAAACAACAACACTTGCTTAAGGCGAACAAAATGATCAGGTAAACTGCAAGACATCAGTGACACTTCCTTTCTGTTGCAGACCAATCTCAATTGTTCAATATACTTAATTTGACGAACGCTAATTTCCCAAACAGCTGACGAATTTTTTTGGAATGAAAAGAACGAAAATTTGAAGAAGTTTCGTTGATTCTCATCAAATCAAGCAAACACCGAACTGAAACAAGAATCGCGAAAAAAAGCACTTAAAAACTCCATTAAAAATTAATCATTAATCGACGACCTACTACCTTCTCAGAATTTGAACATCGACAAATAATTCCTTATAAACATTTACTTTCAATGGTAAAATTTTAAAAAAATGCCAGAAAGCAACAAGTAAACCAATAAATAAAACAATAACACATTCACAACCGAAGTTACATAAACACGAAATCAACATGAGCTCTCAACAGTTCTAATTCTCGCTCTCAACCAACACCTCTCTATTTCCTTGCTACCTCACCATTTATTTATTCAACTCAAGCTCATTTAGTGCTAGAAGCCAACTGTTTGTGAGAATTAGATGTCAGTTTACACGGAAGAATGCCCAAGGAAACATCGGTTAGGTCGAAGGCAATCAAGACTTTCGTTTAGGCAACTAAATACGGTTTCACATACAAATGAAAAACAACACAAGAGATCAAAAGAAGTACATCTCGAAACAGCCACACGAATAATTCAAAACAATTTCTAAAACAACAATCACGTTTCGAGAACAAAAAATAAGTCAAATTCTATCAGTCAGAATAACAACCAACAATTCAAACATCGAAACAACAAGACTCACGACGCGAAAAAATGACAACATACGATCAAAGTTCGATTGTTCCGTCAAGTCGCTATAAAAAAACATCAATGAATTACACAATTAATTCATTTCTACAGTATGCAAGTCCTTTCTATAGACAAATTTCCACTTCTCTGCACCTCTAAAATTTTATCTTTGAACAATTATAAGACTGATCAGCATCAAAGTCAACCAGTTCTACTTCATCAATATGTCACTTAGAATCGCTAAACCGATTACGAAACCGTCATCTTACATTGAATTGGAGAAATAAAACCGACAGTACCGAAACAGCAACAATACATGAACACGTTTAATCTTGAATGTATCATAGGAACAGCGAACAATCCAAACAAAATTAATTTTGTTAGTGCTAAGAAAAAGATCAAACGAAGTAGAATTTATCTTGAAGTGATATCGATAAAAGGCATTCAACTGAATGTTTATGCATTCCCTCAACACTTTTCCAAATGATTTTTCGCAAAGAGATTCTCGAAAAGTGCTATAATGTATTCATGATTCTGCTGACCACATTAAACAGCTTAATCGCTTGACGATGAACTGAGGCACTAGTGCTGTCGTTTTTATACAAATAAACATCGTTGGTCTGCAGCAAATTCATTCTCAAAATAATCACCATTAAATGTTACGAAATCCATAAAACCATTTCAGTAAACACAACCCAGCAATGCTTATTCACTACCATTGTGCACATTTCCTTATACGATTCCCAATTGAGAGTGACTGCTAATTTATGAAAACAACAACAACAGATTATTTTGCAAATACGAACTATAAGGATTAGTACCTGAGTGGACAGTTACAAATATTAAGCATATCGAAGCAACTTGTGTAAAGTACATGATTCGAATGGAAGGAACGATAAATAGAAACCTTCCGTAACACTGAAATGGACTGAAGAGATGGAATCCGACTGAGATGAACGCAATAATCCGGGTTGAATCAGACCGAGACTTGAACGATTGCAGTCAACATGACGGCGGCCGAACAGAGAGATGAATGCAAATTGAGCGAGGTGATGTGTAAGGGTAGATGATGCTGCTGCACAGGTGTAAAAATACGCCGCACATCTAAGTGGTCCACACACGGCGTTGATAGTCAGCCGATGCCACTTCATAGTCAAGTTCAATATCGAAGAACTTGTGCTTGTTAACTTCGAGGAACTTGAGGAAGTTGTGCACATGACTGACGATACTCTGCAGTGCGCGATCACTCCACGAAGTTAAACTGAAATCAAAATTGCAACTGCACAATTGCATCGAAATCAGCTACGATGAAAACGCAACAAATAACTAATAATCACTGACAGGCTGATTCAGTTCGATTAAGAAATTTTGATGACTGCTTCATTTTTGAATTACTTTGAAACTGTGAATAACGTTCACATTCCTCGATTGAAAGACTTGTGAACATTACACACTATGAATAAGCACACTCCAATAAGAGAATCTGGATAAAACAACACACCTCAGCATACTACCAAAACGAACGAACAGACGAAGTAAGTGAATGAATCCATAATAGTCGGATGGCTTGAAGACTTCTTCATTTGTACTCCCTTCTTAAAAAAAATTAGGATTCATGTCTCGTTTTTTCTTTTGAGGGGTTGAGATCATACGATTCCGTGAAGTTGGGATACATCTATCGATATAAAACCGAATAAAGAAACAAAGAAGCCGAACGAATCAGAAATCGCGAATTGAAATAATTTATTGCAAAATGCAAGATGCATTACCTTCAGAGGCAGTGTTCGCCGCGTCACCTGTACATTTTCGTTTCACCGCTGGTCCTTCTTTGCTGCTCTCCTGCAGTTCAGAATTTGCGTTTAAAACGAATGGATCATGGATCGTTGGTCAGTTTACCATCCACTGCACCATCTATCAATCACTCTAGCATTCAACTCACACAACGTTATATCATCAAATCATGTCCATTTCAGCGCAACACATCTCTCAACTCGCTAATAATCCAAACACTTTCAAACAAAAGCGAGAATCATTCGAATGAAATGAATCCATTCCGAATGTTACTATTCTCACACCTAACTGTGACAAATAACGGCAGCATTCAGCACGCAAACACTGATACCAACCGAAGAAAACGAATATCTTGTGAAATAAGAAAAATCAACGTATCCAACGAAAACATTCGCTAACCTTTTTCTTGGAATGCTCGTTGAGAAGATCTAGATATTGAGGCCTTTCAAACTTGTACAGAAGTTGCGTGCCTAACGCCGTATTGAAGTAATCCTTAAAATGTTTCCAATACAAAAAAGTTTCAGCAAGAACCGGGTCAATTCAACTCAAACTCGATGCATATGTCACTTATGCCAGCGCATACATACTAATACCATTCAATTCCTGCTCTCTATTCCACTCACCGAATATTACTATCACGATCTCCACTCAAAACCTCGGCAATAATCATTTTGAAATCAGTCGACAATAATATTGCTCCGATTATAGAATAAACGCTGATCACAATGACTCAGATCTAATTGAAATACAGCATGATTCCAGGTGTGTCCAAACGACATATAAGCACAACGCAATGTACAAATGGACAAACCTGTACCCCGAGACTGCTTTCGATCAGAGTCACTATCATCGACTTCAGCTGCGTATCATCGGTATACTCTAATTTCAGTTGCTCTTTTGCCTCCACCGATGTGCCTGTATAATCGGCGTACTGAAACCGTTCAAAGTTTACTGTTTATCTATCTATTCCTTCGTAAGTCCAATTTATAAATAAATCAACTGTGAACGGAGAGCAGCCACCATCTCATGCACTTCTGCTAATCATCACCGAACCGAATATTCACTGAATCAAACTACGATCGCAGAAAACAGCACTAATAATGCAGAAGAGGACATATGTCACCTGTCGAATAATTTCAGCAACTGTGAAACGTGCCGGAACACGCACCAGATACAACTGTCTAACGATCATATCTTGATCGTCCACCAGAATATCTTTCAACACCATCGGCATCTAAACTTTTTATTCAACCCATTTACTGCTAAAACCAGTGCTACGCAAATGCGTTCAACACAAACAGCGTTTGAGCACCTAACCACTAAAAACTTGAACGAAAAGTTCCTTTTAGACAAAAAGAACTAATCATTCCATCGTCGCGGAAGGATCAGATCTTCAAAAAAAATTATTTTTTAAACAATACTCAATCAAAAGTGAATGGTGTGGTTGACAGCACGGACAGACGACAGATGTTTTTGATGCGATAAGTGAATGCTAACCTCAATTTTGATCTCTTCCTTACGTACAAAATCCGGCATCCTTTCGCTCTCTGTGGCGGCATGCGTCGATCGGCCACGTTTACGTGACGATGTTGACACTGTTGACGCAGCTGTCGATGCACCATATGCACCTGAACGATATTCGTCACTGATCGCATACCCACACCAGAGCATTTCTCCAACAATTCGCTCCATCTTTGAGAGGACGACAACAAAACAAATGCAAATAATACAAAGACAGATGACGGTTGTAAACAACTGGAAATTCGGTGAAGGTAAATTTTAATAGCACGGCGATAATGAACCTTTATCGGAAGTGATACTTGCGGCTCTACTGGATGACGCACCACGCTTTTCAGACGGTGTGCTCGGACGACTATCTGAACCTTCATTCTTCTTCTCATCGAGAACACCGGCATTCGATCGTCTACCCTTCTTTTTACCTTGACTCACACGCGCTTGAGCATCTCGCATCTCTGCCTTAAAGTTTTTTTTTAAAACGGAAAGAATTCTATGCTGAACAACAAAAAAAAACACGAATAAAATGAAGCCGTAATGAAAGAAATCAGATAAAAATAAGAATCAAAGGAAATTCCTCCTCACCTTTGCCTTCTCTACATTCGCTGGAGTATGCTCGAGAAAACGTGCAGACGTTTCACTGTGGCGAATTTTTTCATCATGTCTTTGATTCCAGCCCTGAAATAGATGCTGCTTTTAAAACACACAGACAAATGCACATACAAAAATATGGGATGTAGACACAGCGGAATGGCACAAACACTCCAGCACTTTCATGAAACATCAACAGTGTTTGTGTGCTGGCGTGTAGAGCAGACGGCTGAACAACTGCACGCATTCGCCTGTTTTCAATAGACCGACATCAGAGAGTAGTCAAGCGAGCAATTTGTAATGGATGTGAACGAATGATGTCATCTGGTTGTAGAGAGGAGCAGAATGGAATGAAACAGCAGGAATGAGACGATGAAACAGGGCAAGGGCAGTGCGAGAATAGAGGATTGCAAAGAAGCGTAAGATATAGAAAGTAGATAGAGATGAGTGGGATGAAGCACTGAAATATTTTTCAAAAAAAATGAAAGAGTCAATGAGCACGATAAATTGTTTAGAGGCGATAGAGGAAACATGAAGTTTTGATAAATGATCGAGAGATGATATGAATAGTTATCAGTAGTACTTGACAGTAACCATAAATGGATATCTCAACACGGCTACCAAATTGAATCAATATCTGTTCTGGGAATATTTCCGATTAATATGAACGCCTAGGAAGCAGCGATTGCCATGCGCAGGTTATAAAATTTTCGTACGAACTCTCGCGTCCTCTACAGAGCGATTAATACTTTTCTTACTTTTCTTCCGTCTTTGGACGAAGACGGAAGAAAAGTATTTCAAAGAGAATGCAAACTAAATGCTGTACGCACGAAAATTGAAGTGTTTCCCCTTAAAACTGGGAATTTTTTTTTCTCAAAACGACAATATCATTAATGACTAGGAACGAAACAGGCGACATAAGAACCAATAAAAGAACCAAACTATTACTGAATCGCTGCTATCTCAATCAACAACGAAAACTAGTAATTGACTGTTCTTCACCGTTCACGAGTCCAGTAATGAGGGCAATATTTAAAAAATATTGTCCTCATTATTCGACTATTTAAGTTATTGCAGTGAGCGCATAAGATATATTACATAGTGCAGAGTCGACGATATAATCGAATAAAATACTAATCGCAATGGCAGAGTGCTACCGATTCGTAGAGCGATTTTGTCGACATAAACATGCCTGAGTGCTTCAATAACAAATCAGACAAAGTTTCAAGCCAGCACTAGACATTTCGAATATTGACCGCATAAAGAGAACAAACCTGATAGTGGACAGTATAGATCAATTCATCCTCTGCACTCTTATCAACTGATATAATCTTCGCCTCATAGTACAAGTTATCCACATGTCTACACAACACCTTCTCGTTCAGAGAATATGCTGCCTGTCCACTGCCGTCTGGATTAGTCTGCAACAATTCGCCCTGATTAGCATTTATACACGAAACGACTAAACTGCAATTGGCATACTATCGAAAATTCGCTCTTCTTTATTTTTGAAGTTACGGAAAATATCTACTTAATCAAAAGAAGTAAATATATATCTAAAGCGTAACAAAAAACAAAACTGAAACAAAAGATGTCTCATTCAAGATATTTTTTGAGTTAATCAGATTCGATAACAGGTTGGAAGAATCCGAGAGTTGCAAACGATTTCAATTTATTGATATCGAATGTCATTCCCGACAACATGAATATATCAAGAAATATACTTGGGAATTATGTCATATTTAATCTGTTTCAATGCTTTTATATAGCACTGTTTGAATAATTTTTGTCAGAGAAATAGATACCTTAGCAACAGCTTCTTTTTCAGTGTTTTTGGCCTCTTTCCCTCCACTATTTTCCTTCCTTGGCATTGCTCCTTAACGCTTATAGAACTGTAACGTCTAGAATTGATTATCTGAACGTATTCAAGTATTCATTCTAGTATTTCAATCGCTCACATGCAGTGTACACAATTCACAATTATATGAGCATTTCATGGAACTTCAAACAATTACCATCCCCTAGGAAAAGACACTTCAAACGACAATACTGATAAATGGTACGAATGACTTCCTTACCAACATGAAACAAACAAATCAATTTAAGGAGTTAGTAACACATATCGAAAGATTTCGACTAATTGCGTGCGAGAGCTTAGCCGAAACTCAAAATGTAATGATCACGAATAGTCACTAACACCGCAGCAAAACAATTGAAACAATATTGACGCACACAGTGTTCATCATCAACAAATATGAACATATAATCAGACAATTAGATAGAAGCCTAACCATAGCCTGGCTGAGAATATGAACATGTTATTTCCAGATTCTTTTTGAAGAAAAATGATCCGTAATAAAAGTATTGTGGATGACAATTTCAAAAACGATCACAGCACTGATGAACAACAATGAAAAGATCAGAAATAAAGAGTATTCACAAAATATCGCTAACAATGAATAAATAAAAGGCAACAACGCACTTCATACCTGAAAGAAACATTATTTCTCGCAAAAATAATGTTGTTACGCATTTGAATACGACTCGTAAAAAAAGTGAAGATAAGAAGAATGTACGACTAAAATGTTTCAACTCGAGATGACATTTAGCGAATATACCACCAATGTTTGTATAAACATCAGCCGTACAGCAGCAAAAAAATATTTCAAAATTGACCAAAAACATGTTCCAAAAGCGTGAAGCAGAATTTGGCGAACGCACTTCTTAACCAATCCAATGCAACTTGAAATTTGAGTTCGTTTATGGCAAACACACAAACGCACACACAAGATTTAAAACGATATGAAAAACATGCGATCCCATAAAAAATTATGCGATGTAAAGTTCGTTGCCGTTGCCACCACTACAATCAATTGATGTGTAGAGTGAATACGCCAACAGAAGAGTTCACACTACGATATACTTTAAAGCAATCATCTATAATATCTGTTCGGGCTTCACTTCGTTGACTCAATAACGAGCGAGCATTCACAGCTCAATATCCTTTCTTCTTCGCCACAATAGTGATGGCAACTGATTGCTCATAAGTGAATAATACTAGATCGCTGAATGAATTCAGTTGGATTTCGATCGAACACATTTTCAACTGCTGATTCATGTATGCAAGCGATTGCTAGAAAGAAGAAAGTGAATGCGAAAAACAAGAACTAAAAGGAAAACAACCAAATGCTAGGCACACTGATTGTAAGATGTAATATTGTGAAGAAACACTGGCCAATATGGGTTCACAAAAAGGCTTTGCATTCTATGAAAGCGCCTAAACAAATAAAAGTAATGAATGATGAACACTGTATGGTTTTTGTCGTATGTCCGAATGAAGAGAGAATCAAAAACAATTGAAATAAATATTTCAGAAAGCATGATTTCGTGACAAACTTCAGTAAGCAACACATACAAACACACGGTACGGCAACGAGGATCACACAGTTTTCGACGATCTTTTATTTTTTAAGATGTCACAAACAAACGAACGAACGAATGTATAAAACACAACTGATAATGTTATCATGGTAAACACTCCTTACAAGTGTATTATTGAAATTATTCTCCAAGTGCATTTCGAGTAATCAAATCAGACAATTAATTAAACCAAAAAATTGTTTATTCATTCACTTTTACAATAATCTTTTCCATGCTCATATAAATAAGAGATTCGAAAAGCTGAATCAGTGTTTGCAGCAAACCGAATGAACAACGCAATGTGAATGTAACAGTAATGGTCTTAGCAATTATTACATTGATGCAAATTTTCACAAGATTAAAGGCGTCAATCACCACAAAACTACACAATCGCTTTCGAACCACTTTTCGCCAATTCGTCCCTGCAAGAGATACTCAATCAATTCAATTAACATCTAACAATAATCACAATAATGACAATAATAATAATAATAATAATAACAATAACCATCAGAGTAACAATAATAATGATAATAATAAGAATAAAAGCAGAAGCAATTTTACCTCAATTGCTTCGAGAAGTCATTCTCATGTGCCTCATCATCCCAGTTATCTTCCCAAACACTCAATTCCTGAAATAAGCGCTGATTTATTTCAGAACAAGTGCATCTGCAACCACAACAACAAACAACTAAGCAGACCTCCTCTTCCTCGGCATTCTCTTTGGCTTGCCAATCTTGCAAAGGGAACTCCTCGAACTCGTCATCCTCCTCAACACTTTGCATTTCGATTTTCTTCGGTTCCTCTTTTTCTTTATCGTCTTTCTTTTTATCGGTCATTATGGATGAGTCGAATAATACTGCAATCGACCACCTTAAAACTTTATCATCTTTATTAACATTCTCATTTGAATTTGTTCAGTTGGTAACCTCATCTGATTTCCTGCTAAAACTGTTCGAAGTCTACTTGTTTCATAAACTCTTATACTACCACAACAACCCTTCAATACGTTCATATGTACCAGATCTGGGCAATGAACGATTTTTTCAGTGGCAACTGACCATCGACCAACCGAACACCCTACCGGTGACCATCAACAACGCAATTTTTGCACGGTGGTCATAGACCTAGCTCTATACGATAATAACAATAAGAATGTTGAAAAATGAAAGATAAAGTATGATTTGCACTGGTTTCATTACATTAATAACCACCAATCGAGTATCATTCAATCACAAGTCATCATCATTAATTTATTTCCAATCGAAACAAAACGAATATCAAACGATTCAATTGAATGCATCACATAATCAATACAATGTATTCCATATAAAACTACTAATCGATTCATTGTGTTATTTGGCAGGTGACATTATACCATCCACTTCGATAAATTGTATTACTACAAGGAACGCCACAAACACTACTCACTGAAATGCGGTGGTCAATCTTTGTAGAACTGTATACGCGTGGAATGCGGATAATTGCTACAGGGGTAAAGACTTCCAATCTCAGGATATATCTCACAATCTGAGGCATTGCGTTGAATGAATTCTCTCTTATTGAAAGAAGAAAAAAATAAAGACTTCCAATCTCAGGATATATCTCACAATCTGAGGCATTGCGTTGAATGAATTTTCTCTTATTGAAAGAAGACAAGAACGTAGGTAATAGGCATTTGACGTGAACACTGCTCATTGAAAGCATTCGATGAGAATGTTTCACGATTTCGGGCTGTTGCTCTACTAAGATCGACCAAAGCCTCGGTTGAGTGCTGTTCATGGCACGTCCGTGATCACCACCGATAATAACAATCGTTATCTCATCATTCCAAAACATCATCGCTGTCCTTCTTTTGCTTCCTCTCCTTCTCGAGAATCTCCACTCTCAAAGGCAACGACTGTGTTGTTGACGGTCTTGAAGAATCACTTATTTGTTCGAGTGTTGACGTTGTCCTTCAATATTCCGTCATAATTATTTTTATCATTTAACAACTGTAACCAAGTCGAGCACCTCTTTCTCAAAACATAAAATCTAAATCAAAAACATAAAATCTAAATCTCAAGAATTTGGTAGATAACCCAAACAAAAGTAGTTATTATCTTCAATTCAGATCTTACAGGAGAAAGATTCCCAGAAGCGACGGCTGAACAACAACAAAATGTTGTGGGAAACGGTGGCCGATGAGTTCCGGAATGTATGGGCGATGCAACTACTTAAGGACCAGGGAACGAAGGAACGGGGTCATCAGTCTAATCTACAGTGCCTCGCAGAAGTCTCGTCCATATGTTCAAAGAAGAAACTGATTATTATTGTGATTGATTATCATTGAGAAATATTGTAATTGATTATCACTGTCAGTTATTGTCGACCTAATATTGTGTCAAGACTATATGCCGGGTGGCCAATCATTATAATTATTAAGTGATCATTGAGTATTGAGTAATAAATATTATATTAAACTTCCACTGCGCATCCCACCGCACGCTGATCTTATTCATTTTTACTCAACGACAGAGAGTATTGAAACCATAATTCGATCACAATTTAAGTATCACACAACAAAATACACGCATTCCATCGAAGAAACAACTGCTTTCATTTTCAATTCAAAACTTCATAAAAATGTATAAAATAAACCTAGCAGGTTGCTTGGGTTCGATCCAACGAGGGTACACTTTATCATGTAAACGCCAAGCACCATCCAAACTGGCTATATGATTCTCGAACACAACATATTCCACGACTTTTTTCGGCTCTGCTTCCGATCCGACTAACAGATGACCGAATCTATCGTAGATGGCCAATTTCTGAAGACAATTTTTCATTAAGAATCATCGCAACGTATTCAAATGTTCACCTTTAGAGATGTGAATTACTATGTTATTTGCGCACAAATGAATGCTCATCTACGGCAATTAACCAAAGAATCGAATCGCAATAAACCTCTATCAAAAACACCGAACGTAATATAATAATGGTGACAAAACCTGCAAAGAATGCATTCGAACGATCAACTGCGCGATATCGTTACCAGATTTATACGGATTATCCGCACATCTAATCGCCACAACTTTCGACGGCTCCAATCTCTCAACCATTTCCCAAACAACTGAACCATTTTCGACATCTGGCCACATTTTCTGATAATTTCACAATTTATTTTTTTACTTAACCAATTAAATGTTAAGGTTCAACTAACTGACTACCACCAATTCAACTCATGATAAATAGAGCAGTACAATGGCTGTGATCAAACCAATAAGAATACGAATTGATGAACAATATGCATAAATGAATATGTAACAAACTCACAACGAAAGCATGTTCAGTGATATATTTATGCAGCGTGGACTTATCGCGATTCATCAGCGCTTTATGTGCCTCAACATATATGGAATCTGCCGTTGGCCCAAATAACTACAAAATCAACCATTTATTCATCTCATTTTCTTCGATGAGTGAACTGATTATTGATTCCATTCAATAATGATTAATATCAACGACTGTATCAATAATGTCTTCGCATACAAAAAGCACTTCAAACGAATCGAAATACCCTACTCACCTTATAATCAAAATTTTCGAAACCTTCTTTCTTTCTGATTCGACGCGATCCATTCTTATAATTATGCCACCTGAATATCAACACTCAACAATTCTTTTAGTCACCTCTCAATGCAATCCAATAATGTCAACCAGTTAACTTTTGACAAATACATACTACTGGTTAGAGCGAGGAAATGAAGAAAGATTTTGTTGTTGGCTATCAATCGAACATCTTTTCTGTGAAAAAGAAAACTTTTTGGATGGCTCTCAACATTCAAACCGATATGATGCTTACCAGCATTCAAAAGACATCCATGTGACAATCGAATACTTCGTTCACGGAAAGCGCAAAATTAAAGAACAAGACAAAGTGGCAAACAAAACAAACATGTGAAGAGCACGTTCCTTGATTTCTTGGCCTTTCAATTTAACTGAATCACTGACCGACGATGGAACAACGAAAGGCAATGGATCTTCTGGTGATACATACGGATCAACAACACCATCTGTAAACAGAACAAAGTTGTCATTACTCCATCTTCTATAATCAAATGCTATCTCAAAATAGTCAGTTAAATAGATGTTGAACACTTATTCTCTGCTGCTATAAAAATCGGTCAATCAGCTTACTTACAATCTCATCAAATGAATAAAATGTCGTACATTTTATTCAGTTAAAGACATATTACAGTGAAATGTTGGACATTTTATTCAGTTGAAACGAGTAGGATTCAGTTGATGACATATTACTAATTACTGAAGATTATGGATACTCGCTGAAGGTGGCTAGGTTCTGAGCGATTTCTTCACGAATATATACAACAACGCTTACAAAGTGCATACTTACAAAACGACTGCATTGTCATTTGGGTTTCGTTCCATGAACGTGGCTGAACCTCTTTGTAGGGATTCATTCCCGCTTTCAGCATCGAAATGCGCATTTCCGATGGATTCATCTTTTCTCGCTGACGTCTCTCTACATCATCAGGAAGATCGATCAATACCGTCTTCGCACCTCGTAACTGCAGCATTCCATTTCATCATAACATACAATCAACCAGAATAACATATTCCTCAAATCGTAACCTCTGAGCTTACTAAAGTTGACTACAAAGTAACGTGCAAATGGCTCTTAATTCGGTGAATATCACTGGCTACATGGAAAAGGGAATTGAAGTAAGGATACGCCGTAAAGAGGCGATTCATTTGAATAGCTTAATAGTACCTGTTGATCGGATTCGCATAACATAAACATCTAGAATAAGATTCACAAACTGAACCGACCTTTCGGAACATACGTTCATTGATATGAGTGTTACGATTAGCACGTGCAGGATTTGATCGCCGGATGCCGATGAATCGTTCCAGATTGTGTCGTTCTTTGTGATGATGCACATAAGCATTTTGTGTTACTCGCAATGGCGGCGGTTGAATCAAAGCCGTCGTCGTAACGCATTCCACAAGTGTATTGCATCTGCTTGCGTGAACACGCAAAGAGAACATTTCTGAGCAATTACTTAATTCACTCTACTCAACAACAACAACAACAATCATACCATGACAGATACGTAACTAGATCAGATAGGTAACTGATCAGATTCACATTCATATTCGAGCATCGCACTCTTTATCGAGCAACTCAACTGAACACAACAATTACCATTTATAACAACAATGCATAAATAAAGAAGCGCCGATAAATCAAATTGACAAACGTATCCAAAAAAACTCATCGTCATCTTTATCTCAACATAAAAAACGTACTTGAAACCAAAATACATTCTGTAGTGAAAACTTGAAATAAGAACACCTCCTAACAAAGTATTCGAAAGAATAACAACAAATACTAACAAACAACAAACTAACAAAATAAAGCCAATTAACGGATAAGTGCAAGAGCCGAATGAAGCAATTAAAATCGTAATACAACATAAACAAGCCCGTTAAGTTTAAAAGAATGAACCAGTTCGAATTGTTAATTAAACAATCAACCAATCAGATCAATTCTCAAACAAGTCATCAATACCACGGAAAGTACTTGTCATGAAACTGTAAAATTTAATTGCTATTCAAAAAAAGCAAAACCAATTACTTAATGCACTCATTTTATCTATCAATAAACGCATTGTGAGTTTGAAACGCATTGTAGATGAGTATCATAAAGATTCAAGTAGTGAAACAATTTCATCAGTTACAAGCCAATAAGCATTGATACGTTAAAAAAGCGCAGATAACAAACGCAGAAAATAGCCAAAATATTGATATGAATAATCCATTTCAGGGTTCATAAAGTGAAAGTGAAGTGTTATCTAGTTTGGATATGATGTGACACTTGAACGCTGCCACTGAATTTCTGTCTCATATTCCATCGATGAGCAAATGTCGCCACATCAGAAATTTGCGTTTACAGTTCCCTGAGAGGCACCGATCACCCGAAGTTACACACACAAACTATCAGATTGAAGCGACGAAGCGATCGATCGTCAGACTGTACGAAGGATTCTTTGCTCTGATTGAGCCACTGCTGCAACGAATATCATTTCAGATGAACACTAATCATCCCATGCCATCCCACCTAACCATCCACCACTCCAAACTCGTACCTCACGTAAATAAACCTACCTATAACTCGTCTAATATTCCTCAGTACACTTAATTCGCTCTTTATTTTCTAAAAATGAGCTGATCGCATGACATTATGCGATATTTCAATATGTTTATGATTAAAAATATAAGAAACCATGTGAATCGAATCGATTCACCGTTGAATATCACATAATGAAACTTACAAGTAGAACTTTATTGTGGGTAACATCTCAACGAAATGACCTTTTTTAATCAAAGCCGCAAATAGACAGATCAATCCTTGAAGATTCGATTTCGGTGCTGATTCAACACGTTCACACTGCAGTAATATTGATTTGCAAATAAAAATAACATAAGTAGACGAACAAACAAAAGCATTAACTTTCAATGCTTTCATCTTCAAGAAAACAACAGCATCAATATATCTTATTGTACATCTCATAATCACATGAATTTTAATATTAATAACACTTCAAAACATTAATCATTATAAACACACCTGAACTGCACCTGCATACGCCAGCAAAAGATTGCAAATTTGTTGAGTGGCTGAGAGTGGGTAACGTTTTGTGCGTTCAGCTACCCTCAGGATGGCATCTTAATTCATTCATTCAGTAACATCATAATTTTCACAATAACCATTTCAAATGGTGAATGTACATCTTTTATAAACTCAATATAAAATCAATTTAAATCTTTTCATATCAGCAGTCACATTTTAACTCAAATCAATATGCAGCAGTACCAGCTAATGAAGTAATTTTGTTGATCAATTCATTATTCTTCATATTTTCTCCGATTAACACTGCCAATGAGTTCAAGAACGATGCCGCCTCATCTTGACTTCGTCCTTCCAAATCATTCTGCAAAACTTACCACTTTCACTACAATCAAATCCGATGAGATATACACCTAACTACACACCAGATAACAACAATTGCTTGCTTAATAAACAAACAATTCGACAATTAATTGAAAATAGACAAAATACCCGAAGAATATCAATGAGCATATCGGACCGTGACACGAAAAAATTCAGTAATGTTGTTGACGGTTGTAATTCGAACGCAGTCAAGTCATGCTGAAATCATAACTGCCTTTAATTCCTTTGAAAATTACTTATTTCTGAATCGATAAATATCGCTGACCTTTACTTTGACAAAAAAAATCACTGCTATTTACAAAATAACATAACAATAAATAAAACAAGATCAAGCTTTAATGAACAATCATTATATCTATCTCTATCGGCTGAGCAATAATTAAAATAAATTTAAATTGACGCCTCTCAAGTCAGGGTCCGAAATTGTATACGAAACTATAGCTGAACAGTTAAAGAAAGCGATGCAAGAATATATTGCAGTGTTGTATGCTCAGATAAGTCTTAATCATAAACGACTTAGCCATTTGATTGCTAATTTGTTACACAAAAATTTCGAATTAAATGAATGAATCGATGCAAACTCGAATAATCGATCACAATCACCTCACTAATCGAACAACTAATTGCATTCTCAGGTTGCGTTCTTACTGCAGCCGTACCAGTCAACTCCACTTCTTTATCAACCACCTCCACATCACTCTCTTCCTCATCCCCTTCTGATTCGCTATAATCTTCTTCATCTTCCAACGAACCTTGATCGTCACTGAATTTTAATTAACTCTTTTGATAACGTAATATTATTATCATTTCATTACCAAATAATCCGTCTTAACAAAGAATTATTACATAGATATGCATATAAACACATTACACTCTAGAAATAATCGACTGAATCTGTGAGCAATTAACATCAATAATAACAATAAATGATATTTCTGAAAAACGATACCTTTCTTCTCCCAGATCCACATTATGAAAATACTGTTTGAGTTCATCGAAACGATGTCCCAAATTATTGGTGTGTAACGAGAGTGATTTCAATCGGAAGGCAGCTTTATCAAACACGCGAATAATCTTCTCAGCAGTGTCAGCATTCAGTTCATTACCACTCAAGTTCACTTCCTAAACGAATTCCTCTTTGATTCGAATACATTCCAGTCAAACAACAAACAAAACCAAATAAATGTCCACGAATACGACAACTCAAATCACCTCCAAATGCAGATGAATCGAGCTGTTAAGACTGGATACAATCGCGATAGCACCATCATTCCGACACAAGCAATCCCCGAAGTTTATCACTTGTATTTGTCGTAAATTCGGTATCACCTGCAAACATCATTAAGAAAATTCAACTTCAAGATTAATTCATCATTGCCCAAAAATCAGTCAAACCTTGGCCATTGCACGCGCTCCACTGACATTGAACGTATTGTCATTGAGGTCGATCACTTTTATGTTGCGATTATTTTCGAGGGATGCGGCTAACGCTTCGATTCCTCCCGACTTTATCCCGTTTTGAGGCATCGATATATGTTCCAGTGTACCAATTGTCTACAACATATCTACTTTCACAACACAAATTATATCATACTAACACTTTCATCTCATAAACTTGTTCAATACAAATATACTAGTCTTGCTCTTATTCCCACTGAATTATCAGCCATTCAATTCTAAATATACGATCGAATTTCATGAGTTTGTTAGATATATTCGTATACAATCACATATATACGTTCATACACAACTCCAATACTGAAAGGAGATAAAGAGTGATCATACAACTAATACATTACGTACCTTGAAAGCATCAGCTAGTGCAGTGGCTCCTGGATTTTCGAGACGATTTCTACCAGCAATGAAGGTTTTTAAAGCGAATTCACAACCATCTTGTTTCGCATTCAACCAACACTGTTTCAGTGATTTGGCGATTATCTGAAACACAGCTCATGAAAATATTATATGAACATTAGCATAGGTCTAACAGATGGACGCATCCTTGACAGACTAATAAATGACACAGATTGAATACTGAAAAAAAAAAGTGTTTAGTTCAAATAACAATGCTATTTTATGGATGTATGCAAACTACTACCTTCTAATAGATACTCACTCATTGAACTAGTAAAAGAATAAACATACTTTTCCACCAGCCCCAAGGCCATTGTTGTTAAGTTTAAGAGTCTGAAGTGAGTATGCTGATGGCGATTCCAAAAAGTTTTCGATGCCCTCGGCCCCGATCGGTCCGAATGCATTATCGCACAAATCCAACTCTACCAGCCTCACTCCACTCGATATCATCGCATCACACAACGATTTCTGTTATTAGTATTATTCTTATCTCAATCAACATTCAAACAACTGTTCGATATCATTACTAAGAGAACGTCACCACGAATCAAACCAAACAATCAACACGATCACATTATATCACACCAAACGTTTCATCAAAAAATTGAATTAAACGATTTTCGAGTTAAATAATATTCCATACATAACATAAATGTCTTGATTCAATAACATAACAAATAATATCTTGATTCATAAATCCATTAAATGAACTCATAAAATTTAAAAGTTAATCTCCCAAATGAATCAAATCAATGATCATCATCCAATCACGAAATACGAGAATATTATGATTAATTCAAATCTTCAGAAAACCAATGAAATCGGCAACTAAAAAACACTTAACGTTAAGAAGTGGGAAAAACGAAGAACTAATTACCAGAATCGGCGGAATTTCAGTTTTAAGTCGGCCCGTGAAGAGATCACTCCACAAAGCTTGCTGAAAATGAAAATGTTACGAAACTGGCATTGTGAACAGTGATTTATCAACACAATTATGGTGGACTACGAGAGCGATGGCAACATCAAAACGTACTTTAAGTTCGGCATGAGACTGCAGCGCTTCAGCGATACATTCGCCAGCCGCAACCCCCAATGAGTTACCTTTCAGCTCGATAGTTTCGATGTATGCTTTCGATTGAATTGCACTTACAACAGGTCCAACTGAAAAGGTAACAGATATCTTTTGATTGAACAACACATTCAACAAGTATATAAGCCATTTCACCCTTCATTTTAGCTAAAAAAGAATGTTTTACGAATAGATTTCAATCATTCTATCAATTAATAATCCACCTACGTTAATGTATTTTTGTTGCTGTTGTTCAACAGTGTCCAACCTCATTTACACTTAATAGAAATGAATAAAGTTAGTGAGTTTCACTGGGAATATTCGACATTCAAAACATATTGACTGATTGTGAGATATCATTCATACCATCTTCACGAGTATTCCATTTATTTTGCTGATTAAGAAACGATAATTTCGTTGAATCGTCGTCATCCACTTCTTTATCTCTTCTCATGGTTACTTTACAAACGATCAATTATTTCTAAATTCATTTTGAATTCAATACAAATCACTTCTCTACATAAATGTGCGCAAGTCGTGAATGAGCCAAAATGAACAGATTCATTGATACCATTAACTTGTCATTATCAACTCTTGCAGTTTATTTGCATTTTGCGGATAATTTCGCTCATCATCACCTTATTATGAAATACAATAATTCCATCCGATTCTATCGGTTGAATACGTTAAAAAAATTAATCTTGTTGGATCGAAAGTATCGGTAGCCTTCAGTTACATCGCTTTTCATGAACGATATTGTTGATAATTCAAATGCATTCGCTTCAATAGCTAAGGAATTTATTTTTCACAAACATATTTAAAACAAGCTTCCAAACACTTTTACTAACCACATTTATGATTCAACTGGAAAACCATACTTATTGCATATTGCCAATTGATGAAATGAATACGACGTATGAAGTCAAAATACAAAAAAGTTACTGAAAAATTGACAAAACAAATGGATATTTCAACAGTTCTAAATTCAATCATCAGATCATTACTAAGAGGTGTGACATGGGATAAATATCGGAAGAAATCATAATATCATGGAGTGACGCATAATATTCATTTTGTTTCCTAACATATCAACCATATCAAAGAGAGATTCTTCCGTTCTCATCTCATCGAGTCTTCTTCGCACCTACTGCTTTCCCATTTTCCCACTTCGTTATACGAAATATTGAAGCAGGTCTTTCACCTACTTGACCCTAAAATAAAACGCAGTATTAAATAAAGTTTTCACATGATTCATCAACGCCACTCAACCAGTAGCCATTGAATCAACGATCGAAATTAAGTGAATACAAACTGAATTAATGATGACCGTATGAAAAATCAGAATCAATTCATACCTTCACACATTTTCGAGTGGTCGCAGCAGCAATTTGTGAATAACGTATATAAGATAGACCGGCGGCTCGCCAAAACGACATCCTTTACAATAAGGTGTTTATTATGGGAAGACTATAAGCCGATCTGAAATATAATGAGTTTGCCGACATTTCATCATTCCGACACCTAGAATTCCTACTGACCTTCCAAATTGTTTTGTCGGAATCTCGACCGAAATTTGACGAACTTTTTCGAAGTAATCACAATGAGACGAAAGTTATCGAAAATTTCAGTTAAATTATAAAATATTCCTGAAAATGCGCAAAGATGAAAATTTGTCATCAAAGTGTGATCCTCATCAAATTGTTATAACCAGTTTCGCCAAATCACTCAATGCGATTCATTTGTGTTTCGCCAAATCACTCAATGCGATTCATTTGCACTGAAAACCGTAATGAACTGAAAGTGCAGTGATGAGAAGTGAAAATATCACCTATTCTCGAAAAGTTATGAACGAGAGTAAATCAGTGATATGATTGCAATGAATAAGAAAATTGCCACGACATAACTGATGTGTAGTGCAGCGAGTTACTTTAGAAATGAGAGTGATAAAAGAGTATGGAAACTAGACATAGGATTCATTGATAAACTGTTGAAGGAAAACTGTACATGGGAGTATGAAAAGTGTGCACGCCTCCTGAATAGCTACTTCCAACAGAATCCATACCTCTGTTCTCTATTTATTATTGTGATTCCATCACCAGTTTTTATGTTCAATTCCTGTGATGTCTCATCACTCTCATTCCCAACCTTGCTGATTCCATTGCAGTCCTGTTATGCATTAGTACTTTTCTTATTCAATTCGAATGTATCACTGAATCACTCGCATTCATAATTATCTTCTGAATCTTCACTCTATTCATTTCATCACTTCACATTTTCGTTCCATT
Source organism: Anisakis pegreffii (assembly GCA_035041965.1). NCBI lineage: Eukaryota > Metazoa > Nematoda > Chromadorea > Rhabditida > Anisakidae > Anisakis > Anisakis pegreffii. The sequence goes on along the minus strand of JAPYMA010001730.1, from coordinate 5,749 downwards.
CGGCTTTGTAATAGAAAAGGCATATGCACAATGAGTTGCCACACCACGAAACAATTGTTGAGATGCAAGAAATGCACTGCTTACATTACGCTAATACTGGGATCTTATTTGACTGGGTTTATCAATAGAATCTTGAACGCTTAAAACGAACATTTTTAGTACCATCAGGCAGGAGTGGACTACGACTTTCTAAAGATATTCTTGCCAACTGATCCTGTCCTGTCAATCAGATATCCTCTCAAATTTTAATCACCACTATCCACTACATATGTAGCACAATATTCAGGGAACCCTGCTCTTCAGTTTTGCCCGTTTACTTACAATTTTTTGATGCCTTTAGAAAAAAGAGGATCTCAGCTCTTTAAAAATGTTATTTGCTGCCGAACAATTATGCTCCATTATTCGGCTTTTCCTAATTTTCTGAAGGTATGTCACTCAATGTTGGTCAACAATACCTATAGCATTGCCGAGCATAATATTCATGGGATCCTCCTCCTCTGATCATGAGATCCTCGTGCCAAATGCGACTGCCTGCCACTTCAAAACCTGTGCCTGCTTCTCATCATGCACATTGTTTTACGTATAATTGTAACGTAATATTTATAATTTATTGATAACTCAATAAAAGTGATTATAAAACAACTATCGGAAGATATGTGCAAAGAATACATATTCAGAACTGCAACAACAAGTAATCGTGTTAGCATAATGACTGAGCGGAAACTTGCATAATTCTTCTCCAGTGCTGAAGAGAAACTTGCATAGTTCTGTTCAATGCTGAAGAGAAACTTGCATAGTTCTGTTCAATGCTGAAGAGAAACTTGCATAGTTCTGTTCAATGCTGAAGAGAAACTTGCATAGTTCTGTTCAATGCTGAAGAGAAACTTGCATAGTTCTGTTCAATGCTGAAGAGAAACTTGCATAGTTCTGTTCAATGCTGAAGAGAAACTTGCATAGTTCTGTTCAATGCTGAAGAGAAACTTGCATAGTTCTGTTCAACGCTGAAGAGAAACTTGCATAGTTCTGTTCAACGCTGAAGAGAAACTTGCATAGCTCTTCTCATTGCTAAAGAAAAACGTGCATAGTTCTCTTCATTGCTAAAGAGAAACTTGCATGGCTCTCTTCGGTACAAAGAGAAACTTGCATAGTTCTCTTCAGTGCTAAAGGGAAAGCCAGTGGGAGCACACGTCAGTCAAACTACGTACGATCAAACAACTAATTTGTTTTCTCAAAACAAAATCCAAATTCAGTCGTACTGTTGAATGCGTTGAAATCTTGCGATTTTTGAATGTGCAGTAAATACATGCTTATTTTCTGCTGACCGATTTCTTGGTCAGAAAAGTTGCCCAAATTTTGAATACTAAGGAAATGTTTTGAGATGTTTTTCGTAGAATTTCGAAAAATCCATATTTCGATAAATTAGTGCAGATAAAAGTCATTGAAGGCATCGGAATTGACTCGTAGAAACTATCTTGAATATGTGATCTGTGCATTTAACATTCACCCAGCGACATTTCATCCACGATTCTTTCAGATGGGATTAATTGAATACACATCATTTGCTGTGCTCTTCATTCACTTCTATGTAACTGCTTATCACACGAAACCAAAAGAACGATATGCATAGAAAAAGATTGAGGAGAACTCAGTTGTGAAGCCCTCGTGCCAAATTCGGCTGCCTGCCATTTTAAACCTTGTACCTACTTCTGAACATGCACACTGTTTTGAATGCAATCGTAATGTCATATACTATAATTTATTGATAACGCAATTAAAATAACTGTACAACAACTATCAGAAGAGAATATGTACAAAGACGATGTGAAATTTAGAACTGCAGTAACAAATGCAGTAGAACCAAGATCAAATATGGAGCAATCTTATGATCGAATTGAAAATAATGTGCATACGTAATAAATAGTGAATTGGCCAATCTTAATGGAGTAGACAGAGAATAATTACATGGAGATGCATCGGGTCGCGTTTTTTTCCAGATTAACCGTCAACCAACATCGCAACATCCGAATTCGTGACATCTGGCGCTCTCTCTGCTCATCCACGAACGTCTACATTCATTATGACCATGATGGTGGTAATCGTAATGCTAGCCAGGATAATAGTAATGATGGTGTCCATGATGTCACAGACCATGATGACCATAGTAGTGCGGATCATACGTCGCACGACTCTCTCCACTCTAAAATCCCCTCACTGTTTAATTCAATTCAGTTTACTGAATTTTAGTTCGAACGTTCAACTGGAACGTTCGTTCATCTTTCTTGTTACATTTCTAAAAAATTCTCATTAAAGATGTGAAATTTTTAGACCAGACAATGATTTCAGCGATACAGTTTCCGATCAGTAACACCGATTGTTATGGGTGTAAAAAGCAGCAAGACTCGTCCTCGAGTTGATTCGAAAATGTGGACTTTCTGAAGAGCTTCTTAATGAGTAAAGAGGATTTACATCTTCTTCGATCTGCTTTCTTCAGATGACCATGATCCTATACTTTGTTTTTACGCTGAATTTTTCGAATTTTCAGTTTTTTTTCGATTTGGTCTCTTTCTCAGACGTAACAAAAACTTGAAATTTCGTTTATTTATGGCAAAGGAGCGCAGGGATTGTATCATATTTTCAGAAAAGCTTTCACTCATATCTGTGAGATAGACCCTTCTGAAACTCCAACACCACCTAATTTCGATAAATTCTAATCTATGTCACATATTACCACCTGACTTATTTCGCTATATATTACTTTAATCATGAGTTCTATTTCTGTTCCCATTATTCTTATTACTATTACAAACAGTGCTTGTTACATGAATAAAATCTGTCTCTTGATAATAAAGTAAAAAGTAATTCACGTGTTGAACATAAATAATAACAAGAAAATTTCCACGAAAAGAGTCTTACTCTGAGCTGTCTCGATAGACTGCCATCCAGCTCGAATTGGTCCGGTAGGACGACCGTTATAATTACGAGTAATGTTACCATTATCAAAAATAGCACGACAACAGTATGCATTGTCGCTTTCTCGTTGAAATTCAATTAAAAATTTGGTGAAGTTACAATTTTTTTTGGTGAAATTCAACTTTGTGGCGATTAATTGTAGTTGAACTTCAACTACAATGTAATCGCCACAAAGAATTGAGACCTAACTGCACGAGTCATGTGTCGTACAAATAAAACCCAACCGATCATTCTATCATTTAAGCAAGATGCCAATGGTATATTGGACGAAATTGACGTTCTGACCGAGTCTCTGCATAGTAAGAGTCCATCTCACTCATCTTCATTGGTTATGAAAATTTCCTCAGGAGAAACGATTAACCTTACAAGAAGTATGGTAATCCTCAGTTTTTGTCAAGAGAAATGGCTTCAAAAAATCATCGATATTACTTGTAGCGCGTAAGATCGCTCAACAACATATATACGGCCCGTAAATCTTGGAAACGTATGAAAATCTCCAGTGATATTTTGATAGACGTGATCTAAAATTTGATCAATGCATCAGTATCATTCTCAGTGAAGCCTATTGCAAATGTCACATCTTTCCTCATTTCCTTAAGCCTAATGACCATTTATTTTGGGCATGAGCTTGTAAATGTTGGGTGAAACCCTAACTCAAATATGCAATTGGGATTTGGCATCCTCATCAGAAACATGATTGTGATCAGTTAGGAAAGATTCTTATTATAATCACTCTTCAAAAACTCAAATCAAAGGACAATTTGAAATATTTTATCTACTTATATAATCCGAAATAATAATTCACAGCAGACAAATAATTCCAAAAAAAATTCATTCCTCTCTGTTATGACCACATCACAAATATTTGCTAGTTTCAGAAAAGTATGCATGTTGTCAGACGATTTTGCTTATGTTCAGAGGACCAGACAATTTCCTGAAGATATCTCATTTGTTGGGCAGCGCTTATTTCAATATATTGAATCTACGTTGATCAATTTGTGCATAACATTATCAGTAACAGGGTAACCGTCTTTAAAACAGCACTATTCTCAGGTTTGCCCAAAAACATAATAATTTCATCACATTGCTTAATTGAGGAGATATAGTTGATTTCCTGAACCTATCTCAAGTAACTCGACAGCGCTAGTTTCAATGCAATGTATCACTACTGATATATTTTGCTGGGCGATTTTACTTGCATTAATTAAGGAAACTTAGCTATTTTATTAAAGCTATCTCAACTAGCGCTGAGGTGCTCATTGATATGCATTTGATCACTATAGATCAATAGATACTATGCATTACTATAGAAATATAGGTTTGATACATTCAAGCCAACCGTCTTCTCAGGTTTGCCCAGTAACATATTGATGTTTGTACATCATTCGATTGAGCAAAATCTCAGCTTTCTAAAAATGAAGAAGTCGCCGAGAAATTCTGCCTCTGCGAGGAGATATAGCTATTTTCTTGATGCTATAGGGGTTAGATCATTGAAACCTAGTTTCGTCCATTTGCCTGGATGCTTTCCCTGAGTCCAGATAAAGTTCTGATCAAGAAATTATACCGAAGGTTGTCCTGTCTGTGCAGTGGCCTGTAGTTGCCAGTCATATGGGTAAGACGTGACACTTAAGGTATCTTGTTATGGTGGTGCTTCAAGGTAAAAAATACATAAATAATAATCAAATTTTTTATCACCAACAATCATTATCTTACACAACTTGAATCACAATACGTTGCATTCAATAACGAACGATCTCAAGATAAAGCATAATGAAAACATCCAAAACATTACAATATCAAGACATCATTCATCACTCCATAAAAACAACGATTTGAAGAAAATTTATCACAAACATCCCATCCGACAAATCAATATATCAACGACACATTTATAGATTTGTGTAGAAACGCTATCCAAGGAATGAACCTGAAATACCAGATTACAAATTAAAGATGAAACAGTTTTTACCGAGAAAAAAATGTGTCGACATCTGAAACAGTGGCAGCCAAACAAACAGAGCATTCAGTTTTAAAAAAAAGTCACTCGAAGGAGTAAAATTTCAGATGCATCTCAAGGATCATTTTCGAGTAATGAAACGATGGATGAAACTGCATTTGTATTCATTGTGATGAAACTGTATTCATTCAAGTCATGTGATTAATTAAATCCAAGTGCTCACTGGTGATGTACAAAAATATCGATGATTCGTTGATCCCTTACGCGAAAACTCCGTGATAACAACAAATCTGCAAGTGACCGGTAAATCTGTAAGCTAATTCGGACGGAGGAATGGCCTCAAATTGCCTGAAAACATAATAACTAATGAATGAAAAACATGTTTTATTCGGCAGATGTTTAACATTAACGCACTGACACTTCAAAAAAACTGATGACATCGATAATAATCAATTTCATGGACGCAAGCTAAATAGCATTTCTAGAAACATTCGAATTGATCATCACAATTTTAACAGGTTTTACTACTACTATTAAAAATGAGATGACATGATTTGAATGAATCTAAACGCAACACAGGAAACGATCAGAAATTATAGCACATCTACATGTTACACACTTCAAAATGCCGAAAACAATGATCAAAGCATCAGCAGAACGAAAACGCGTAAAAAAATATCGGAAAATATGAAGGTGATATAATATAAAATAGGGAAAATATTGGCAAATATCAGGAAGGGTCAAACAAATTGTGGCACGGAACCATGAAAAAAGATGGCGTCTTTAGAAAGCAACAAGAAATCACATCTAATTACCGGTTTC
>JAPYMA010001729.1:0-19879 GCA_035041965.1 Anisakis pegreffii | reverse complement strand
AAAATCCGAATTCAGTAAACGAAACGATGTATTAAGAATGGACGTTCCGCCAATCGCTCACTAGCACTGTTTCTAATGTTAGGATTGAAGGAGTAATGCATCTGTAAGGAACATATAATTTTTTTCGGATTGTGTTATCCCAAGAATGATTGTTCATCTTCATTAACCGTCCATATTTATACCCAAAAACCTTAAATCTTAATTTTTACGAGGCGCTTCAATAGAGTGCATTCGATCCAAAAATTTTATATTTTTAAATTGAGTTCGCGAATAAATCGCTTTCTTCACTTCGGATCGAGCTCGCTAAAATTACGGAATTGACAAAATCCTCAGAAAGACAATTCATTACGATATTATCAGTAGATCTGATTTGGGCCTTCACGTGTAGCATTCTGTTTACGACTCATTTCACCTGACACTTTCCTGAGGTGCCTTTTACCCATATTTCGCTTAAAAATGAAACTGTTCCTGATTTGCAGAACAGTTTCTCCTGAACGAAATATTTTATTTGCTAAGATTCACGCACTACTACTGTGACGATTTCATCTCCGACAAATAAAAAGGCCGACAATAAAGTGGTTATTTTGTATTCAAATGATCAAACACAGAGGTGGACAGAAGTGCGCTATTCCGTCATAGCACTAGTAGCAGAGCTACCTTTTTCGCTAGCGCGTTACTTTTTCATATAGCGCATATTTGTAGCGATAAGTTTCGCTGCAATAATTTTTAGTGGCATAAAGTAGCGATAACTTAAGCTCCTTTCTTTGGTTAGCGTTTTAGCGAGCTACTTTTTTGAGACTTTCGCTAACTTTTCGTCCACAAGTGAAGCATATTTTTTCCGCAATTAAGGTGTGAAAATACATATTTGCATTGTAACACTAAATTCAAACTTATCGTACTCGTACTCGTCTTAACGGGTCGAAGTTAACTATGTGGCCTTGAATAAGTTACGTGCAGTGATGTTTTCTTCAGTTTTGTTCTCGCTAGGAAAGGATGTGAACGTTATTTATTCGCACAATAATATGTGCAGTAATATTCGATGCAAATGATTGCAATATGGTGAATATACTGATCCAACTGCTGCGGAGGAAGGAAGAAAGGTTCAAAAAGAGGAAAGGAATCAAATATATATAGTTATGCAGTAAGAGCGCTATCAAGTGGTTCAGTCGTATGATACCTGAATCAATAGATAAGTGAAGTAAATTCTTCTTTCAATCTCCTTACCTAATCTTGTTGGATAGTTAGCGTGATTTTAACAGGGATATGAATCCGATTTCATTTAGCGGAATAGATCGAAGACTGCATTTAAATATTTGGAGCAATTGTGAGGATATAAACCTGATGATGGATTACTAAACTGGGGTTGATTGTGACAGCTTGATCTCGGACGGATGGGGAGAGAGTTAATTCATGGTTCTGAATGTTAAGAGGTTATTAGGATTGTTCTTACCGATTCTAATCAATTTCGTTTATTTTGTAGATAACAGTGGAAGTCAATATGATGACTATTGGTTTATATAATTATAAACTGTTGGAGAACGTGAAGAACTTAACATTATCTGCGAAAATGGAGCATATTGAATCTGGAGGAAGGCGTTCTGGAAAACCTATAAGAATAGGAAAGTGAACGTTGAGGAACATCACTGCTGATATGTTTTGACGAGCTAAAAACGGTTCGTAAAAGTCTCAGATTCAATTGTGCTGACAACCTTATATGTCATATGCTTGCAATTTTAAGGATAATTTAGGTATGGATACCGAATCAAACGCTTTTTAGAAGTCGAAATATGTGGTGTTGATGTAGTTTCCCTTGGCTAAATGAGATACTCAATTTTGCTAGGATCAAAGTAGAACCGCAGTGATTGATTTCCTATCTATAAAAGCACATTAGAAAGAGGAAAACAGCTTATTCATTGTTAAGTACCTTCACATAATCAGTTTGAGTGTAATTATTTTTTTCCAAAATATAAGAAATTGGGCAGTTTAATAAGATGGGATGGTAGTTTTGCGGATTCATTTTAGAACCTTTCCTATGTATAGTTGTAATGATCGCTGATTTCCATATTAGGGGGTTGAGCTAGGCGATACAATAGAATCCAAACGATCCAGAATTTCAAACGAAATGGTCAGCATGTTGATGTTCTTAAAAGGGAATACGAAATTGTAATTTGGGCTGTTGCCAGTTGACTGCTTTTCATTTTTGAATTTTGTTGTCGTCGTTTGGTTATTTTCTCATTGTTGAAGTTTGTTTTTATGATTGACTGGTTGGTGCTTATCATTGGAATCACCATCTGTTGCTGAATGATTCAATGAAAATTTTCAACTGTTTTATACCGTAGTGAGGTTTTTACGCGTGCAAATAAGTGATGCAATTGTAAATTTTGAGGGGAAACTCGAAAGTAGTGAGTACCGGAATAATTTTGCTAATTATCGAAAAATTTTCAGTACTTTTTCTGGTTAGTAGCATTTCTAGCGGAACGTTTTCACTACACGTTCAGCGATAATAACGATAGCAAATTATTTTTAGCGGAACATCTATATATATATTTTTTTTAGCGAATCAGCGATTAAAAGATTAACGTAACGTCTTCTCAGTAGAGACCACTATCTCATATCAGTACTGTCGTGAATTTTATGAGTTCATTTATGTAAGCTCTTGATTAATATCATGTTGCTGTGATGTAGGCTAAGGGTGTTCAATTCAACAAGTGCAAAAGATAAGAAACAAGCTGAGAAGAACGAAACCATACGGGAAAGTTCTAATTGTGGAAATCATTCTCGTCCCATCTCAAGAAAATTATTTCGTAAAAAATCGTATTGTTCTTTGTTTTATTGAATACTTATTATAAGTGTAGGTACTGATTATGTAAAAATAATGCTTGCTTTCCAATAAGGGATGGTCGTTGCTTCAGGAGAGCAAAAATAACAAAGTCCACATTTTCAGCAAGTGAAACAAATTTCGAGTGGGAATGTTTTAAGTGAATTGTGGAATAGGTTCAGTTGTGGTGGTAATGAATTTTTGAATGTCTTAGGTGTGCTTCATTTGTTCAATGAATTCTTGATTTGATTTGACTTCAATTCAGTTTATGTGATCTCCTCTTCAATGTGTGTAACCTCTCTATGAAACATAAATGTCAACCAATTTTTTTGTTTCTTGTTAATATTAACTTTCGTTGTTTTTTAGATTACTTTTTCGTCCATTCTATCTGAAGTCAGAAAATCGTTGAATATCGTTATCATGTCGATAGGCAATTTTCTTTTTTATAATGATCAATCCTTTGTATTTTGGTTTGAATTCTCCCAGGAGACTCGATTCATTTGAACTGTGACCTATTCTCTCAGTCTTTTGCTATTCTTTATTATTGGCGATTATATATCGTTCGATTTCGGTTGTTTCTTCTGCTAGAGCTGATTTGAAATCCGAATTGCAATTTGAGGTAAAGGAAGAATGGGAATTGTAATATTCAAGTGAATATAATGATGTGAGACGGAAATTTGAAAGTCTTTTGACAGTTTGATACGAAATTTGAAGTATCATTTCAATTTCTAATAACGCTTTATTATTTTTTTTGCTTTGCGCTAATTCGACGTGCAATGTTTTTGGTTGAAATTTTACATGGAACCAGTTTGCAGTGAACGTAAATCAAAATCGGTAGTTATTTCAAAAATCGGAGAAAAGTTTTTTTTTGCCACTTTGTGTATGTGACCGAATGGCTGCAGATGATGACAGGTTGAGGTTGTAAACGTCTACTTATACTTGAAGGGCCGCAATCGTGAATGGCCAGCAATATTATCATATGTAAGCAAAGTTGAAATTGGTACTTGGGTGTTGTCATTATGGCGCTTTGCTACAACACAAATTGCACGGCACATTATCGTTGTTACTGGTTTATTCCATGAGTGAATGTTGCTGAACTGAACTAGTTTCGAATTTTGATAGTAACGCACTCCACTGACTCTATTAAGTAGTTGACAGAATGATTCAATAAGACATTCATCACAATTTGTTCAAGTCTGTCACAAATAATTTCACCCTTAAGGTGTCATGTTTGAATGGTTATCGCAGTCAATGGGCATCGGATCAGAGAATGATCTTCGCTTGCTTGAATTGATATCATGTACAGTTTGCTTAGATGTTACATCTCAATGTTTCCCTTCTCACTATTTGCAAGGCAAATCAAATTTCGAGGTTAATTGTAAGCAAAACATTATGTTTCGAGTAATTTCATGTTTGTATTTCCTTAGGTCAGATTCATTCCTTATTATCATTAGAACATTTTCATGTACATTTCCGTAAACACGTATTGTGATTAGAGGCGAACGATATTATCTTCCAAGTAGACAGCTGAATTGTTAGCTTCCAGCAGCCGCGTAATTTTAAAGTTGTCTTTTACGGAGCGATTTTTTACGTTTGGATCTCTTAGAATTAGTGTTCTTGAGGATTGGGAGCTTTGAACAAATGCAAGTTTGAAAATGGGGAAATGATACTGAGAATTTGGCGAACGAAACTCTCATAAAGAGAGCAATGATAAGAAGTTTCAGAACCATTGATGTTCGATTTTTAGGATTTATCTGTGTGATAAGATATGAAAGTATTTGATTGCTGATTGTGAGTAATCTTAGCGGAGCATATTGTGAATAATTCAGTTTTGTTTGCTTATTTGAAAATTAGTGAAGCGATCACCGTATCAGTTTGTCATTTCAAAAGAATTCATTCATCTTTATCATTATGCGTTTGTGTGGATGTTGCTTTATGATTTGCTGCATTATTGTACGCTCGATTCGAATGAAGTTATCAATGTACCGTCATATAACAACACGTTTTTATGATCAGTTGATAACACTGATACTATCACCTGCATTGCGGCCTATATTGCTGTCTTAACGCACTCTTAATGCCGATTGTTAATGTCTTTGTGAGAAGCTAAGAACTTTGCTGGTTTTAAATGTTACAAGGACGAAATGTATGCATTTTCTGGTGTCTTCCTGAGGAAAGTCTTCTCTTGAATGAACGACTGGTCTTGTTGTTGTATATATTTTGGTTAATTTTTATGGATATTTTGTTTTGTTTGCTTCGCATGATCAGTTTTTTACAGTTATTTTTCATTTGCGCATTCGTTTAGTATTCATTTTTGTTATCCATTTATTGAGTTTCATCTGTGAAGTTGTTTCTTTGATATGATTATAAATTGAGTTTTTCATATTGCCTCAGTACGCGCACTGCAAAGTAACCTCTCTCATGAAGAAACAAAACAGCTTTTTGTTTTGAAAGGAATCGTTGGCATTTGTGACCTAATGTTCAGCCTTTGCTATTCATGTTTTCCCATCTGATCATGTAAATTGTCGGATGGCCTTGAAGAATAAACTTTCGTCGGTCTTAATGAACCAACAGTATTGGTGGAATTTTTAGTTGTTATATTGAATTATTGAGTGAAATATCCGGTGATTACAGTCTACTTAGTTTCAATATAAACAAATAAAACTGTTCAAGAAATGGATAGATCTCAGGAATGAATTTTTCAAGGTGTTCCCAGTGTAATATTTAAAGATTAAGGATTTGTTAGGAGAGTTGGCGAAATGGAGATCGAATGATGCTATTATTTGGGCTGTAAGTAATCGAATTTCTGTGAATTTGGATTTATTTCGGTTGGATGTATTGCAAATTGCAAATTTGGATATATTTTAGTCTTCTGTTTCTACGATGCGTTCGTTTTTTCATTGTGATGTTCTTTAGCGATTTTTGGGTCGGATTCGACTTGACATTCATAATAGATGAGGTAACGAGAGGATGTATGAATGTGCGAGGCATAACTAAATAAATATAGTGTTATCAACCGTGAATTGTACCTCCTTGTTTCTGGTGTGTATTTTGCTTTTTTTTTTTTTGAAAAAATATGTAATAGGAGGGTTGAAATGGGCTGAAAACTGATGAATTGAACTCAAGTAGGTAGGTACACATCATCTGTAATAACCTGTAATCGAAAGGTGAGAACAAATGGGAAGAGTTACTGAAGCGTATAACATCTAAATCATCCACGATGGTAGATGGGCTCAAGCAAGTGTTAGTATTAGAAAAAAATAGATTGCAAATTATGGGTGGGTTTTATGATTGTCTGCTAAGGTTTTTCGATGCGATGAAGATACGTCTAGTGGGTATAAAATACATGAATTTTTGAACAGGACGATCTAAGAAAGACAGGAATGATTCAAGAGAATGCGCTGTCCTGGTTTTTCTCTGTGTTCAATGAAGTTAGGCACATCAGCAGTGGATGATTCGTTCGGTGGGTGGTGATGCTGACTGAGTTCGTAAATTTTTAAGTTTTCTGTTGATTTTAAGACTCTTCTTTAGTTTATCGTTTTTGGTTAGTTTATTATGTTGAATGCAAATACTCAAACTGAATGACGGCGTGTAGTGGTAGAAGCAGCAGCCAGCTGTAGCATTTGTCTGTTTTGTGTTGGTCCTTTGAGAATGACTTATTTGAACAGATGGATGTTTGAACGAGGAGCTATTGGTTTTGTTATAATCATTTTTGCTGCAGTTAATGCTTACTTTATCAACTGGAGACGAGACCATTATGATTACTGTCGAGGGTTGTATTAATAGTATTATTTTGCAAATATGAATTTGTTTATAGGGGAGAATCAAAGAATGAAAGTATGTGGGAATGAATGAATATACATTTGGAGATGGTTGTTGAGATTTTGATGTGATGCGGGTTTGCGTTCTTGTAATCTACAAATAAGGGCATATTATGTACAGTTTTTTGCCTTACAATTAATATGGTAATGATGATTTATTCATTTATTCTAATGAGTCTTCGAAGAAGAAATTTGAAGTCGGAAAATAATTTTAAGATCAGGTGTGTGTTTTCAACCTGTAAAGTGATTCACGCCATTTATCTTCTTTTTTTTGGAACAGTTTGCGATAGCGTTTATGTTCAATCACTTATCAGTATGTAATAAAAAATAACTTTAATCCATAAAGTTATTTGTATACCTTCGACTGATTTAAAAATATGACCATTCGAACCGATTATTATCGAATGCGTGGAAATTTTGGGAAAATTCAGTTTCACTGCGTAAAAGAGTTTAATCTTTTGTTTCGGAAAGTTGTACGAGCGCTTTTTTTTGTGAATTGATCTTTCATCAAAGAAACACTGACTGCACTGATTAGAGATGATGACCTCGCAGTACCCTTTACTACTGAAACCAGTTCCAGCGACTCGCTGAGAGATGTTTCACATTTTTGTGATTTCCATCAATCAGTTGTTCAAAGTATCGTGCACCAATTTCACGAGAACTTCTTGCTGGCATTTTTTAAAACTCGTTTCGTCATCTATAATATGTTGTATTGGAAGAGTTGCGTACACAAGCAAATCTATCTGTTTGCTGATAGTTGATAGTTAGCCGTCGAATCTATAGTTCGTTGGTTGTTGTAGCCGTTAATCCACTGTTGAATGTGCATTAAACTACAACACCTAGAGAGTAGACTCTACACAACTCTAAAGTATAATGCATGAATTTATTTGGTACACTTCAGAGATAGTATTTTGTGCGATTGCACAAAAAGTTCTTTCCGCGAAGCAAATGCAGTCAGAGTCTCATTCATGCATCAAAATATGTTTCATTTAGAACTTCTTAAGTTGGACTGTTTATACCACCTCTTGGCATACAATTGCTTAGGATTGATTGTTTAGTCAGTCATTTTTTGTTCGACAATTGTGTAAAGGGTCGTGATAGTAGCATATTCGATGTTTTATGTTAATTAGTGATTGCAATTCGTTTGAGGACTGCTGGCAATTTCGTTTGAAACAAGCGGTCTTGATGTGTTGATCACACAGTTTTCAGAATCTGTTTACTCTGCTGCTCTGTTCGACTTCAATTCCAAGATGAAAAGAGTTGATTGAATCGAGAATGAGACTGCAATAAATAAATAAGTACGATTGTAGGACTGAAACTGTCTGCTGATATTTAGTAGTTAATAGTTGGTAGACTGGTGTTGTTTTTAATTACTGGTCTGCTGTGTCGTTCGGCGTTTCGTTGGTACTAGTTTTTTTTGGGGGAACGGAACTGAGAAAGGAATTCACTGGAGTTGAGGAGAATGTTATGGTTGAAACAGCGTAAAAGCAAGAAACCACTCAAAACGAGAAGAGTCTTCATGCATTGGTTGTTTTGTTTGAGCATTTGTCTTATCTGGGAATGTCTTGTCGGCCGTCAGTTCTCGATTCGTGCTTGATTTATTCAAGACACCCAATCCATTCATTCGCTCCACTCGACTCATTTTGTCTTTTTGCAGTCAAATCACCATATCAAATAATCAGTTGTACATATTTCGTAAACGACTAACAACTATTTTTTTTGCTTTTCATGCCACAAAAATAAATGAATGCTTAAGTGGCGGGCTGAAATGGGTGATGGACTATGCTATTTGATATGTCACTCATTTATATTGCATATGTTCATGCATTCAATCGTGTGGTACATTTAGTCTCTTGCCTGTTGTTCTTTGTCCTAACGAACGATTCTACTCAAACCGAATGCACGAGTTGAACGAGTAATTTGTCAGAGGTCAGCTATTTTTTGGGATCGATTATGTGGGTTGTCGAATTGACCTGGAAGAAGGAAGCAGATTGTAACGTTAATGATAACTTCTGAATGGATTATTGAAGTCAGAAGTTGTTCTGATTTCTGACTTTCGTTTATTTCTGCTTTGAATTACTGGCGACAGTGATTCAGTGGAAATGAATAAGAGCGTAGAAAAGTGTCATAGCGCAATAATCTTTCAAATGCGTTTTCTCGTGTTGATATTGTTGATCGTTGATAAGGAGAAGAAAGATGAGTGAGGAGTGTATTGAAGTGAAATGAAGCGTAGTTGGCGTCGGTCGTTTTTGTTCTTTCGAATGTGTTTCTGCTGTTTATTTGTTTATTCGTCTCAGTTGAAGATCATTCAGTTCGCTGATATGTAATGCATCATGCTGCCGTCAAAAATTCATTTTGTTCGCGATCATCAGCTAGGAAATGAACAAATTGGTTGTAAAGGTGATGATTGTCGTTACAAGATAATTGCAAAAATGTGTGGTATCAAATGGGCCATTCAGTAATTTGTTAACAGGCAAAAAGTCGAGCCACATCCTGTTCGTAGGAGAATTCTTTTGGAGTAATTTTGTAGTCATTGGATTTCATGAGTAACGTGAAAAATTTGAATTGGGTACTCTTTGAAATTTTTTCGGTTAAAGGTTGTTGATCATTCAGATATCTGCTGAGAACTCTTAACAGCTGTATTATCATAAACGCCATAGGTTTTTTATAGTTATTTTGAGGAATTTGGGCTTTTTCCGGGTATCGTCGTCGCCGTGAATAATTCGGATATTTTGATGAGT
This sequence comes from Anisakis pegreffii, assembly GCA_035041965.1. Taxonomy (NCBI): domain Eukaryota; kingdom Metazoa; phylum Nematoda; class Chromadorea; order Rhabditida; family Anisakidae; genus Anisakis; species Anisakis pegreffii. Next base: position 10,499 of record JAPYMA010001729.1, on the reverse strand, counting down.
GTTTTATAAATTAGGTGTAAATTTAGGTTAATAACGTGAGAGAGTGTGTTAGTATCGGCTATTCGAGATTAACTACTAGTGTATCTTATTCGGTAATGCAAAGATGTCTTTGTTTTTGTGAAATGCAAAATATTTATGTATCGTTCAGTAAGTCAGTCATCCAGTTTCTTATTGTCAGAAACGAGAAGAAAAAGATACGAATGAGCGCCCTCATTTTAAGCCAGCCTGACAAGGCAATAGCTGAATCAATCAAAATTTTGTTTGTTTTCAGCAGCAACAATTTCGTTCGCTTATTTTATTTCATTACACGTTCACATACTCGTACGTACGTCGAAGCTCGTCGTCACATTGTCACAATTTGAATTTTTCTCCTTCATCTCATCTTCCTTGTTGCTGTTCCTCGTTTCGTTGCCCTCAGTATGCCCTTGAACCATCCATCCATCTCGTAACGAATGAGTTTATTTGATTTTCTTTAGTGAGTTTAACGCTAACGACGTTTCGGTTTAGTTTTAGACTATTCAAAGTAGTCAGTCAACCGTTCGTTCTGGTTTTGTCCTTCTCTCGGATGAGTATGACTGCCGGTCGTAGTCGTGTATGTTCTCACAGTTAGTTTGATCCCATTCATGAATCGAAAACGTGACTTTCCACATTTTCATGTCACTATCAGAGAGTTTCGGGCACCCTTATGATTTTCGTTTTTAATAAGTGCGCAGATACCTGTTTTGAATAGGAGTGCGTGATTTGTGACTATTCTAAGCAATATTAGGCCATTATTTTTGTTCACTTTGTGTTAGTGTTTGTGGAAGTTTTTTTAATTCCTCAAAATCAAGTAATGAATGATTGAAAGGAGGAGACAAAAATATTTCTGTCGATGATTGGATAGAGGTAATTAAAAAATCGTTAACTTGAATGCTGTTCGATTGGTGGACAAGAATGATTTGTTGCTTATTGTTAATAGAACGTATACGGAAATTATTAGAAGTAATTATCTGCTTGTTGATTTCTGGAGATTTATTTGGGGTAAATATTGTGTTTATAGATGATGAGTGCTATGCGGTGTGTGTGCGTGTAGGTGTATGTGGATGATAGAGTTTTGATGAAGACTGAATTTATTATTTAGAAAGAATTGAGTGACAGGTAAGGTTGGAGGCGCGATAGGCTATCCAATTGTGAACGGTGACTGAGGAGTGAATTTAGAATGAAGGATCAAACGTGTTCACGAAAAGGACAGTACAGCTGTTTTTTGAAGGGATATTTGAGAGGTGAGTTGAGATGTGGTGGGTGATTATATTGTAATTGGTGTCGTTCGTTGTTATTCTCACGCATTCAGTGCGGAGGCAAAGAAATGGCGAATGGTAAATGATTATTGTTGCTGCGCCCAGTTTTGGTGTTTTTTAATGGCTGAATTATTTTTGTTGGTGCCGTAATTTGGATGGTTGATTGCTGCGCTCAACTCAAACAAGGTGACTTATTATTCTTGCGATGCTCATTAGCGTACCATTCGATTTCAAGCAAAAGCTGAAAGCTCACTTTGTGTTTGATATTGACGTTGTTAAAGGTGTTGAGCGTGAGACATTCGGTCATTCATATTTGATCGTTTCGTTGAGATCATCGGTATTGAGTAGTGTTTTGGTGTAGTCGATTTTTAAAATGCGCATGTTGTGGAAATTTTTCCAGTCTGCCTTATCACCCGTCCAAAATTCGTTTAGTTACATCGTTATTATTATGATCGCCCTTTTTTCAATCATTTTCTTCGTTGTTTACGTTCTTGTTTTTCGATGTTTGATTATTGATTTTGGTTTTAGTTTCATGTTTGACAGTGTTGCTGCTTTTTTTGAATAGACATCGTGTAGATTCTACAGACCGTAGAAGTGAGAGTTGCCCTAGCGTTGAGAGTTATCATTCATTCATCAACCTACATATCAAAACAGCGTTATCATTTTTGATCTTTTTGAAATCTTTGAAATATTCGTTTGCATCTGCCATGTACTCTGCTCCATTCTTTGCAATCAAATCAGTCAGCCCATGAATAGAGGCGTGACGAAATTGTGAATTAGATCGGACATGATTGATTATTTGATGTATTCTGATGCATGGAGGTTTGTTTCTGATTAATATTATTTCAGTTAATTGCTATTATTTATTTCGCTTGTTGATGTTGATTTCCACATGCGATGGATTAATTGATGTCAGATAGAATGGGAAGAATTGATAACTGCCAATAGCGAGATAAGATAATAACACATTGGTTCATTTGGTGATTTGATATGTAGGTTGATGAATGAAGAGTGTTGGAGTGATGGTTGAGAAACCTCATGTTTTTTGTTGGGTGTTTGGCAGATGAATGGTTGTGCGGTGTTCTTAAAATGGATTGGATGGGCGGTGAGGTGATTTGATAAGGAGATATATGAAGGATATTGTTTGGCCGTACGCATAGATAAATGTGCTATTTTGATTGATAGGTAGGAAATAGCTGCGGGTATATCATATTCAGATTGCTCGGAATTAACTTCCAATCTGCTTATCTTTTTAAAATTGGTTTGCTTTCAATCGTACACATTCATAATGTTGATTTTTGGAAGCAATTCAGATCACTTTACTTTTCATGTGTAAGTTATTAGAGAGAGGTTAGGCACAACATGTTATATCATTCACATAACTGATAATGAGATGAGTTTATAGCCACGAGGTTGCACATTATTTCTTTAGAAATGTTTTCGTTTGCTATGTCCGGTTGTCAGAGAATATACTTACTTGTATCGGTTTTTTGACTTTCTCACAATAAGAGTTCATTTCATCTTATGAAAGGAATGTCTATTCATAGTTATCAAATTTCATTAGTGACGAATGAAGGAATAATTCAGCGGAAGGAGTTAGTGGTATCTTATTAGTGGTAATTTTTGCTGAATTTGTCGATCCGCTTGTCGAATACTTTCGAGTTGTTGAATGGAACTCACAATACGTAAATTAGGTGGGAGAGAACCTCCGTGATCGCAAGATTACCTTAACTTTCTCAGGACTCTAGAAAACCCATCCTGTGTCGTTTAATTATCATCTTTTTTCGATGGTTTATTTTTGATGTGGATGTGAACGTTTCCGTTGTGCTGTCGCTATGGAATATTCCTTTTACTCAGACTTGACTAAATAACACAGTTGTTCATAGCTTCATACAGTTATATAAATTGTTTCATAGCTTCACTTCATACTTCCTGAGGAGTTGTGCATTTTCATTGATTGATTAATTGATTGCTTTAGGCAACGATTAAAATGCATACGTCTTAGTCTAATCATAATCTGTTTGAATTAGGCTTAGGCTTAGGAGCAAAGGTTTCAAATTCATGCAAATGCATCTTATAGGTTGCTTCTTGTGTCTTGAAATAATGATCTTGCAAAGCGGATTTACCCAATGATATGCGGAAAAAATGAAGGAAGTTGAAAGTATGTAGACTTGTATTTTGCGTTGCTTTGCTCATTATTTATTCCGTCTGTTAAGGTTTGTTTTATAGGATAGAAAAATTTTTTGGGATAATTTCCGAAGATATTCGTTTCACGTTTGAAGTTTATCGGTTTTCTTTGATCATTTCATCATTGTGCTGTTTGCTTTCGCAGCCGTCTGCTGTCATTATTAGTTCCATCTTGTTGGAGTGCTTTCATCGGATCAGTCTTGTTTCCAATTTGCTTTTTTTTCTCGCGAATAAATTTATCGGATCAGGCGATGTAATAAGTTTGTGAGAGATCATTAACTAGATAGATGACATTCAGTCATCATCTTCAGAATAGGTTCAAGTTGCATTCGCGAGGAATGTTTATTGGAAAATGAATGGTGAACTTGACGTTGAGGTTTGTCTGACAAAGAATTGACATCGCTCGAATTGAGCAAGTTTGCTCATTTACATAATTAATTGAACGAATGAATTAATGCGCCGTCCTACGCTCGCTCGTGTCACTGAATAATTGAAATGCGATAGATATCGTTTCATCATGCTTATTCTTTCACAGAGCATTGCTATATAATACGCGTGCAAATAAATCTATTCCTTTTAAGTCGCATTATCTATTTCTTTATTGCTATAACTTTCAAAATTACTATTAGTATGTAAATGATAATAATACTGATAATAATAATTATTGTTATTTGTTATTATTAACATTCATTATTATTATTATTATTATTATTATTATTATTATCGTTATTATATATATCACGATTACTCATGAGATGAAGCTTCATTTCTTGATGTTTATAGCAGTGAGTTGTGAATGGTGGGGAGTAAGGGATGAATAGATAATTCTGTAGTTTGATGCTTGCGATTGGATCCCCTGAATGCTAACTTCCTTCCCGTATACCGTCCATCTTATATCTAGCTGTTTATTTATTTAGATCGGATTATACATAAACATAGACGTTGCATTGCATCTCATTTCCTTTATGTGGCGATTATTATGGTATAATTTTGAGATGTGTTCATATCTGAAGGGAACATAATTCACTGGTTGAATGCTGTACGTAGATGTTGTTGTTGTTGCGTTGTGGAGTTTTTTAACGAAATCTATTTAGAAGAGATAATCGTTCTTGAACTGCTTTGTATTGCTATTGCTGGATATTGTTGTTATTGTGCTACCGTTTTGTCACGATTGAGAAGACAGATGGAATGAATTTGTTCGTCAATAAAATGGTGCTCTTTGAAATGTTTTCAGAAGAGTTCTAAAATTTTTTGATTAGTCATTCAAGAGAAAGCATACGAAATCATGCACGAAACATGTTATGAATTTATTACTTTTCATTTGATCGTTCAGTTGAAACATTCGTTGAAACGATCGAACGAACTTGCTATTTTTGATGTTTTTCAAAGAATTCAACGAATGCAATCAAGTGCTTCACTTTTTATTTCCCATTCGTTATGCGTCATTCTTTGTCGAAATCGAATTTTGTTCAGCAATTAATTCATTCTCACATCCACATTCAATATGCCGCACTCTATTCTCGATTCATCAAGCGAAAAGATTTTCAATAAGCTGATAGAAATGCCCATCTTTTAAGAAGCCCACACTGTAGTGGACTAGATAGAATATTTAAATGGTGCTGCTGAGTGAAGTTACCATTGGTTCATGTTTTTTTTTGCATGAGAACAAACTTAATTCATCTAGCTGTTCTATCCGATATGTTTTTTGAGATAATGTTCATTAGTGGCATGATCGCAAGTTGATTGTGTCTTATAGTTCCAGTTGAAAAGATGACGATATGTCATGAAGCGTCACGGAACGTCGTAATTTTGCTAGATGGCATATGAATGAAATATTGCTCTCAAACATGTTATTCTTCATTTATCAAATTTTAATATATTAACGAATATATTATTAAAGAAGCGTCAGCATCATTATCGAATGAAAATGTGAACGAATGATATATGAATGTGACGATTGTGAGTAGTGTGCACTTGTCTTCAGTCACTCATTTATTCACTCATACGGCAAAGAATTCTTTGCCGAAAGATTGATTCACTCAGTCGTTGAGTAATAAGTAATTTCGAGTAATGTCTTCTGATCAAATTTTCTTATTTACTCTTCACAGTTCTTTTTAGATGTGTGCTGCCATCATCGTTCTAAATTCACGTTTACGTTTAGATACACGTATATGTTATGTGCTTTTTTCATACTGAATCGCAACTACTTACTTCCAAATGAGCCTTTTTATTCCGAGATAGTGATAAAGGAGATCTTGAGCAACTAACAACGATATCATAGATTTGTTGCTTAGATATCCGTAAGAGAAGTGATATAATCGGTTAAGCATATGTACATCGTCTTTTTAATAAAATAGCTTCATTTCTCTCTTCTACTGTTCTCATTCTAGTTCTCATCGTTTACCATCAGTTTCGCAGTTTTTCAGTAATCGAATAGTTTACAATTGTCAAACTCATGATTGATTTGATTATATGTGACCTATCACGCTTCATAATAACCTGTCAGTCATTTAAAGAGGTGAATGGTGATAGTGCAAGAACCTATGCGAATTAACCTGTCCTCGCCCAAAGAAAACACCTTTTCAAAATGCAGCAGCACTCCAACAATTCGTATTATTTCGAGTGTCCAGGGAATGAACGATATTTCGGTGTCAATGAAAGAATCAGTCGTATATTGTTGCACATTGTGCCAGTTTACTTGCATCCTATTCGGTTCCGTCCGTTTCATTCTTTTTCAATGTTCAGTATCGAGTGGTGATGTTGACTGTGAGGATGCAAGATCAGCCAAGTGCAATTAAACGAAATTGCCTTGCATTCCGCTCGTTTTTTCTACTTGTTACGAGTTATGAATGACAAATGGAATGTGTTTGTTGATATGCCATTCTTTTGTGGTTCGATTTGATTCAATTCGATATGTCTAACGGAGAAAATGAAATTTAATCAAGAAAATGAATCGTAAGGTTATTCATCGTCAGATTGAAGCCGATAGTACAAAATTTCATAAATCGAAGAAAGTGGAGAATGATAATTAAATGATTAGAAAAGTAGGAGAGCATGAGCATGGGAGAAAGAGGATTGGAATTTCGAATAAGAATGAAACATTTCGAATGAGGAAATCACATCGAAATGAGGTGAGTAAAACTAGAATGCGACTCGAAGGATGTGTTAATGGAATATGGAATCTTTGAGGAGAGCGAACTGTTCAGTGATGCTGAATAAGTGAATATCCGTGTAAATAAACTCAAACTAAATGCTGATTGGCCTGTTCGTCCAATCTTTGCGTCGATCGGTGACTTCTGTTCTAGTATTTTATATTTATGGTAAAATGGGTTTTCTTTGATGTTGTCGATAGATGCTGCTCTAGCATCCTCCACATTCAAACGATTCTAATTGTAATAGTAATAAAAATGATAACACTATTTAGTAATTGAAGTAAGCAGATATGTTAATTGAAGTGACTTTTCTTCATTTTCTCAATTATCCAAAAATATTCTAATGAAAGTATGTGTTTGAAAAAAGTTTTCCTTTTATTTTTTCCAGTAATAAATGTATTCGTTACGAGATTCAACTAAGACAACTTGTTGCTCTCACAAGTCAATAATACTTAATGTATTCGTGGATATTTGCTCACCATTTTGTGCGTATTTTTATACGAAGTTACGAAGAACACTTAGACTTTCAGCGATACGTTTGTTGTATGCGTACGAAAAACTTGATTTATGCGATGATTTTGAGCGAAAAGTTTAGTTTAAATTGACATGTGCTTGCTGGGAAGGGAAAGGAAAGGAAGCATTATTGTGTTGAGTTTGCTTGTTGTGTCAATTGGAGAGAGGTTTGGTGCGTGAATTCATATGATCAAGGTTGTGTGCACCAAAGTGGTTGCTGGAAAATATGTGAGCTCCTATCTACAGCACAAATAAAGAAATGTTTTTTGGTTCGAATCTGAAAAATCAAAACTCAAAAGAAGTTCTGCTGATCTCATTCCATAACATATTTTATGCATTGTAAACTTTGTTTTTTGAATTCGATTTTGTGAAACGCTTAAAAAGTGAAAAATCAAACAGTTTTCGGTGCTGTTCCATATTGCTGTTGTTTTCGATTAGGTTCTCCAAGCCTGTTTGGTTGATGCCAAAGGCCTATCGGGTGGATGAAGAACACCAAACACTTATGCGGTGAAGTGTTGTTTTTAATCGTTCCACAGTCGCATGAATTGTTACGTGCTATTGCATACAATAACCACGAGTTACATTTTTGATCTATACGAATGAATGTAATTTCATCCACTTCAGTGCGTTCAATGAGAATATATTTTTGCTATTCGAATTACGGCGTGATATCAGCATGTACTTCTTCAGTGCTCAGCATTCAACTCTGAAATAATACTGTCCTCATCTCCTCCTGTTCAGACCAGATTGTCAGTTGATGATTTCGACGATACTTTCTTCTTTGATTGCGATCTGCCTAATATTGAGAGTATTTTTCCACGAAGAGAATAATTTTGGCACGACCAAAAAAGTGTACCAATTCAAAGGTATTTTAAATTGAGGCACAACTTATATTATATTTCTGCTGAGTGTAGGAGTGTGTGAATGATAAAATATAATATGGGATATGATGACATCTGATATGTCGGGTATATGAAAGCGGATGAGAATATTGTTCGAGAACGAGACGGATGAGAATGCAGCATTCAGTATGTGTCCGTCCATGTCTGCATTCATCATTCCAACCCGATGTCATATCAATTCCCAGTTCTATTTCATTCCATCCCGTTAATAATAATAATAAGTGATATATACATTCATATGAAATTTGAGTAGCATCTCAAAAGGAGAGAACACTAAAAGGCTGAGCTGAATTGCAAAAGAAATGAGGACGAATGAATAAATAAATAAACGAATGAATGACTCTGATGCGGAATATCGAATTATGCAAGTTGATGAATGCGGATGAGTGCAGAATGTTTCTTGTTAGTTGATTGTTTGTTCGACGGGTGGATCATCATTTTAGTTCAGTTTAGATCTTTAGATATATAGATATTGCAAGTTTTTTGGTGTTGTTTAGATGCTGAATAGTGTGTGAATGAATATTGGAAGAATAGCAGCGTCAGTTGGATGGAATGATTGCTTTTGTTAGATGTAGATGACGTTGGTGGGGAGTTTTTAAGCTTCATTTTATTTGTTTTGAATTTATTTCGCGAGGTCGATTGTGAATTTATTTGTGTCGATTTCTGTTGAGAATTCATTTCGTGAGATGGACCCAAACATTTTTTTTACAATATAGAATGCACCTTCTGTTTGAAATGTTATTTTCTGAATGCTTCCACTCAATAAAGTAATTTTGATGTTAATAGTTTAAAAGGACAATGAGTTGCGAAATGAGTTGAGAATCGGAATTTAGGGAAATTGGATGTCATTATCAAGTCGACATTGAAGGTTTTTCGTAATTGTTACATGCGCTAAGTCGGTCGTGTACGTCCTTGATAGTGAAAAGAATAATTTTAGGTTTTGCACTCTTTGAAAAGTCTGATTCTTTGAAAGGTTGAGAGCAAACATAAATGAAATATGTGGCGTTCATCGAGTAGTGTGAAAATGATAAAAGGTGTTAGGTTATATTTAGTTGGAGCAGTATTATTATTATTATTGTTCGAATGAAGGTCTTTGGAGTTGTGTCTAGAATTGCATTGCATTAGTCAGTGAGTCGTTCAGTTAGTTACTTAAATGTTGTTATTTGTTGAAGTTGCTTTTGATGTTTACCGACTGATTGATAATGATTGTGTTGTTCATTTTATGTTCTATGTTACTCTTTCTTACTTTACTACAATCAGCTGATAATGTGATCGTCAAATTTCGATGCCATTCGTCTATTGCTTTATTCACCTCATTGCCCTTCCTTTCATCAATTTCGTAAATTTAGATTAATTTTTGATAAGGGAACAATAGAGATTTATTCGGTCGGAAGTGGATCTGTCCTGGACTGGGACCGAGAAACTTCCTTTCCCAACCGGAAACGGAAAACAAAACGGGAGCCGGAAGTTTCATCCCCTTATAGACAAGTGCAGAAAATGCAAGCAGTCACAGTAAACGCATTTGTTGAATCTATTATATGTATGTTCAAATAAAGAGTTATGAGCATATTCATATATGAGAATTTATTTATTCAATTGTTTCGTGGTGTTGTTCGCGAGTGATCATAAGATTCTCTGAATGCTCACAAATTACTTATTCGAAGATTGTGCTGATCATCTTCAAAGACCATTGCGGTATTGAAAAAAATCGCTTCGAAGAACGGTTTTATGTCTCATAGCTGTCAACCAATCATGCGACGGCGAATGATGGTGACAATTGCTATCTTCTTGTTTCTCCTTCGTCTGTCGTTTATCCATCTGTCAGTCTGTAGCTGGTGTCTTTTAGGTTTTTTGATTGATCATAGGTGGAGTGTGTTGTGCGATTGAGTGACTGTTTATGGTGCAGAAAAACTTTTCAATTTCAGTAGGAAACTGATTATGAGATTATTAGCTTGATATCATTAACAGTTATAATATGCTAGTAATAATAATTCTAATGATATTGTTGCTAATGGTAACAATAATATTACTGGTGATGATCTTTAGAGTGTTGCTGAAATGTAATTAAGTTGAGTTGCAGTAATAGGATTAAATATTCAGCAGACATCTTCATTCATCTATCCATCCTTTCAGTACGTCTCATCGTTTCCACGCAATCAACGAGAAATATTTTTTGTTCAGTTATTTAGTATCCTCTACCGTTTTAGCACCATGCTCGAAGAACGTCTTCCTTCCGTCATTCAGTCATTGCTTCCTTCTTTCCCCTCCCATTTACCCATCTCAAATGCTGTCGTCGTTTCACTTTTCATTCTTGCGTTATACATGAGACATTTATTCTCATTTTAGCCTCCTCAACGAGTGGCTGTGCCCATCGCACTAATTATTGCTTGTTTTCACCCCGTAATTGATGACGCTCTATGCTCGAGGCTCATAACCAATCAAGCCAACCAGTGAGATAGCCATCACAC
>JAPYMA010001728.1:0-40545 GCA_035041965.1 Anisakis pegreffii | reverse complement strand
ACGGCCATCACTGTTTCTCATTACTCATCCATCACTTCACAACATTTCATTAATATATTGTTTGAGTTAGAGTTGGAATGATCAAAGCTTCTTCACTATAGTCAAAACTCTAAATGAGAAGAGGAAGATGATACCAGAAATTGGTCATCTGTGTTGTTTTGTTGTAAATCAACCGCTCAGTCAATGATCGTCGCTACCTTAATTCGTTCAGCTTGATGTATTTAATTTCGATGACTTACATTTCCTTAAGCATCACATCTATTCACGTCTTCCGGTATCTTCTCCTCTATTTCGTGCTATTCAATTTTTGATTTGATCAACTCAGTCACGTGTAAACAGCATCAAAAGGAGCTACTAGAAGGTGACTGATTAAATGAGGACCGCTCGTAAACTGCTTATGAAGTTGAGCGTGAAATCTGTCAGATCAGTAGCCGTCTTCATTTTCGTCACAGAACTATGCTTCCCACTGTTCCTTATTCGACAACTCTTTGAGTTGATTTTGTGAGCTTTTGAATGTGTACTCGCGATCTCTTGTTGTCCATTTCTGTAGATGGGAAAACAAACGAGCGAAGTTGTTTGTAAACTGAATTCTCGTTGTTGAATGTATAATGCGATGAATTCTAGCGCTGAGTCTTCCGACGATCGACAACTGTTTAATTTCAACGTTTTTATGTTTATTTTTTATGGCGATTAACATCGTTCGCATTCAATTTAAGTGAGACTGAATGTTTTATTGCTCGCCGTTCCACAATATTCCATTAACAATCCGCCCAAACATTTTTCTTTGACTGAATGAATGGCTCATTCCATTCTTTCCGACGCAATTATGAAAAAACTTCAAATAATTGAACTCAATTTGTGGATCTCACAAAACCGATCGCGATGTCATTAGGAAATATTGACATATTCGATTGTTCCGATGGGTTTCTTACCTGATTTTCTTGCCTTCATTCTCTATCTAACCATCACAACGATCATTTTTACATCTCATAAAACAGAGAAATTGAACGAAATGAATCTGTAATGGTTGAGATATATTCTTGATGAGCCACATGATTGAGACTTTCAAGTTTCAAACTTCCACCTGCACAAGGTGGCGATCTCTTATCTTGTCAGTTTGCATGCTTTCAACCAGTATCCATTCGATGGTGTTCTCTTTATTGATTCATCATCGTCAGATACTGCTCACTACGCTGCCCATTTACCTCAAACGACTTGTAAACGAATAAATATTTGATGAAATCCTATATTATGAGAAAAAATCGAAGAATCGAATACAATTTAATATTTTGGCTGCGAGTCTGACTCTCGAAATGAGTTCACGTTGTGACGGGGAGTCGAAGCGAAGTGAGAAAAACGAGCTGATGCGAGAATGCCCCTTACTTTCATAGATTTCTCGTATTGTCAAAGGTATTGTTTGCTCGAAACGGTGACCGTTATCATTGAGTAATGATTAATCACCTGCAATCTATTGCACCTTAAAGTTCCATTCCTTGCTATACAATATTTTGATTTGAACTATCTATTACAAAAACATCTCATATGATACGTGCATTATAGAAAAGGAACTTCCGGCCTGTTTCTTTCGGTTTTGATCTGAAGGAAAATGCTCCAAACTGATAATTGAGGATCATTTCTTCGTACACGTTATCGTATATATATATATATATATATATATATATATATATATATATATATATATATATATATATATATATATATATATATATATATATATATATATATATATACACATTAACTGTTAAAGAATTTTGTTATATGATTTTGTTATATGTGTTTGATGTATTTGTCTCATTTATATTTCCGAAGTATCTCGTATCTTATTTGTTGCATATAGCTCACTTGAAATATATTTGTTTATTCGTATGTTCCGTATGCATGCGACCCTTCCAATCGTTATCACCATGGAATCATTTATTTATAATTTTCATCCCATCACCAACATCACAACATTAATGTTAATGTCAGTTAGTGTCAAACTTTTTCTACCCTAGAATCATAAACGTTTTTCATTCGGAGAGTATTTTCCCGGTGTCAACTCGTTTTTGGCTTTCCGACTGCCGTTTCCGTAAGAACATGCCTTGCGTCGTTTTGTTCTGGTTTTGGTTGCAGCGATTTTTATTTTCCGATCTCATTCCATCTCTATTGCACGTATTCAGTTTCAGTTATTTATTTGATATATCATCTAATTGATCTTCTGTGAACAATATGTAGTTAATAAATGTGATCAACTCATAAAATTTTAATGTGCTCATCGAATATCTTATCGAATGAATGACTGAATTCATTCGTTCGATTCATCTGTGTGTGGCGATTGTATTCATCTGTCAACGCGTATCATATCCACTTTCTTGAATACTTTCCACTTTATTCATCATCCGTTCAGTTGTACTACATTCGCTTTGTTTCGTTGTACAAGCCTGGGTATTTTGATGTGGTCAGGATAGGTTCTTTGCGATGAAGTCTTGTCCAAGACAATCTTCATCTGATAGTGAGTATGAGTCGGAAGGCAGAAAAAGCCTATCGATGAATTAATGAAACATTCATTGCAGGATATCCACCAGCGATGTCACAACCGCAATCCTCATCTGGCCGACCACCACCTCAATCGCCGATTATCTACCCGCAGGGTGGTCCTGCAGGTTGTCCTCAACCACCTCAGGTCCAACAAGCGCCTCCACCCCAGGTCGCAGCCCAGCAACGTTCTCTCTACGCTCAGGCTGCCAATCAGCCAATGACTGTCCCATCACCTCAACAACCAGTACCACCGCAAACGCCGCAAACTCCTCAGCAACCCCCTCCTGGCATACCCCTCTCACAACCTCAACAATACCCTCCTCCACCTGCATACTACCAACAAAAATCCCAACCCCTACCAGGATATCCGTCATCACAACCGCCAATGTATCGTCAACAGGTCTGTTCGTTCATCTCTGATTCCATACGATTTTCAGCAGCGTATTGACTGATTGATAGATGAAAATTCAAAAGCGTTGTAAAATCTAGACAGATAAAAGTGTTTGAGCGTGAAGATGGAACAAAAAAGCTCCAGTGTGATTGTAGTTAACTTTTATGATCGGTTCCATTGTTTGAACGTAGGAAAACATCTTCAACAAAGGAATAGAATGCATTTTCGAATGTTTATTTGCAGTGTTTGTTCGGTGAAATTGATGATGTATGAATTCGATCAATTGCAGAATATGAATTCTTTTAGTAGTTTTGACAGTAGTGAATAGTTGATGTGTATGCTTATGCTGTGCTAAGGAAATATGTGAAATATTCATGCTATATGCATTTGAAGTGAATCAAAATGATCGTCTTAAATGAATCTCTTCAAGTTTTAGTATTTCATTATATCCAAGCAGAACTGCTGTCCCAATTAGTTTTAATAAGCACAGCAAAACACTGTTATAAAATTTCAGTTTTCTAAATATTATTTGTCTCATTTTGAGTCTCTCTTTATAATTTCGTTTGCCAACATGCAAATAAGTTTTCGACTATTGCGAATGCTTGAACCATTCTCGTTTAGTTGGCTGATAAAGTTTCTCAATCATCACTCTCATTCAGATGTATTTATGGTGATGTGTATAACCTGATCAATAGCATAAAACTAAACGACGAAGAATGAATTTGTTTGTAGCACGCGTTGTCATTAGCAGTTCATTGTGTCGGGTGTCATAGTTTTACTTTTTGCTAGGTTACGTTGCGCTTTTGTGTGTGTGACTCATTGATGATGTTTCATTTGGAAATGAATCGGAAACTAATATTTCGTAACGTTGCCTTTATTGGTTAATGAAAACGATGATTCTAGTGATACTACATCGAGCCGAACAACATTGATACTCGATGATGACTCGCAGTCTTGTTCTGTCCCATATAGCTGGTGAAACCTGTATAAATAAGCGAAGATACTTCTGAGATTGATAATGAACTAGTAGTGTTTCAGGGACCACAATCAGTACCTGTTCGAGCATACTTGAGCAATCAACCGTCACCAATGAATTCATCACCGGCATATGCAAGTAAGTGGTCGTTTCTGAGTGTGTGTTCTGCTTTTAGTATGATTTGATGTGAATTGATTCGTCATTTGATTTGATGTGAACTTTTAGTATGATTTGAAGCACTAAATTTTGATTCGTCATTTCAAGTCATTCGGAGTGCTTACGAAAGCGAAACTTTCAAATTAAACGAGAGACGATAAGTAGAAGTGCGTGATTTGTACAGTGCACATATTCGATTGTGAATGCTGCCAACATAAGGTTTCTTCGAAGAACCACGTTCCAAAAGATACCGCTTGATTGAATGCCAGCCACGCCGCATTGATCTGACCTGATCACAGTCATTTGCCTACTTATCATTTCATATTATCACAATCAAATGAATGGAAGTAACTTCGAGGAAGAGTGTCAAAAGTTTTTTGAAGGATTAAATTAAGTTGATGTTTGAAATTAAGTAGTTTGAAATCTTCATCTTCTGTCGGGATTTGTAGAATGAGAGTCGTGGCGAGACAGCTGAAGTCCAGAAATGTGTATAAGGCACTTCAAGAAGGTGCTATTGATTACATTCAGAAGGAACGAGCAAAAATCTCAGCTGATTTGAATTTGCGAATGTTTTATCGATAACGAGTTCAGCATCCGGAAGTGTGACTTTTAAAATATGATAGATATACCAGGGTATAAATGAATTTTTGAAACAAAACAGAATAAATTGAACCTAGCAAATGGATTGTAGTCATTCGCGGTTGACATTTATTAAATTGTAAATTGCTGACTATGAGATGGCAGTATAACTATTTATATGCAATCTCATGTTCAGATTCTTTTTGTACGTTCGTTCATTTATTGGCATGCGAATCGAATTTTGTTCTTATTGAAATTTGTTGAGAAAAGACATTTGAGTCGTACATAATGGATATGCTATGATATATCGTATTCAATTGTGTGAAAAATGAAGATGTCGAGTGAAAATGATACTGGAAAATAAAGATGGATATTTCCAGGAAAAAGATCATTAGTTCGAAAGAATTACGTTCGAAAATAGCTGTTTCTATATTGGCATTGTCGAATATCAGTTGTCATTATTGCCTATTGAATAGATTCAGCTGTGAACAGACACTCTCACTTCCAGTGAGTTATTCTGATAAAAGCGCACTAGAATTGATTATCGACGAAATATTTACAGGGCTACTGAAATTGAACTTTTCGTATTTCTTATTGCATTGATTAGATAAAAAGTTCAAACTGCATTCAGTTTAGTTTTTTTTCTTGACATTTGAAATGAACTTTTTCGTGCATCTTTATTCAAAATACAAATGAGGTGGTCCTTTTTCTTCGTAAGAAGTGTAGGCCAATGAACGATTTAACTTCGATGAAGGGTCCGTCCAGGAATTGTTTTTGATGGGCAGTAAAAGTATTGAACATTTTTTCGAATGTAATTTTACTTCTATCAGATATTGGCTCTTGTTAAACAATGATGTGAAAACATTACCAGTTTTAATATCGGTTCGAATCGGAACTCAAAGGTAAGCTCATTTCTGCTCCAGCAGAATGTTGTCAAAAACGAGAACTAGGACAGATAAAGATACTGCTTCCGAAAGCGATATTCAATATTGACGTATAGAGTATTTATGAGTCGTTGAATTTGTTTCACATTCATTGAACGATTAAGAGAATGTTCACTTGTAAAGGTGAAGGTGTATTGTATAGGTTATCATTCATTGAATACTTTGATTCGTTGGACAATAGTAGTGGTCGGTTCTTGTGATAGATTGACGAATGTGTTGCATCTTCAGTTGGTAGTTGGAGAAATGACGCAAATTGCGATCCTTTTTTTATTGAATGAGTTATGACTGCAATTCAAGTTCAGTAAATGAACAACATTGTAGTGGCTGTAAGAATGGGCAGTAATTAAGTTCACTTCAATATTCCTTCAAATTATTCGAAACTGAATTCACTCTCTCAGCTATTGGTTCATCGCTTTATCGTGTTACACTAATTTGAATCATCCCGTTTACTTGTAAAATTCATTTACTCACTCATTATCGTTGATTTAACGTAATAAAATAGTTCCTAATGTTACTCTTCTTCTAATAAATGGACCGACTTGTCATAAACAGATAGGTTCTCCTTTCATATCAAACAGATGTACACATGGGTTATTACTGAAACGAAATGAAGCAGCATGTACTTTCGGTTGTAAATTTAATATTTACAGACTGATGTTATCCTATCATATACGCTTGTAAGATCATAGGTATTGAGTGTGATTCTGCGAGACTAGATCTTAATCAGTTAAGCCCAGTCGTTGCCTAGGCTTATAGTTACGGCTGTTTGATCATAACGACAGATTTTTATTTGTTCATTCGTCTGTTTTGTCCTGCCGGAAGCTCTTCATTCACTGTCGTTCATTGTTCATGTTTCTTTTAAGACATGCATATGATACACACATTCAGGGTGATACAAGGATGTTGCAATGAATTTTTTCCAGTTTTTTTCTGCACCAGCAGAGAATGGGTTTTGTGTATCGAAGAACAGTCCATGTAGAATATCAACCAAAACTATTGCATGTGGCACTCGCATCCGGCAGCACTCGAGTTGTTCAGTGCGGCAATGAATACTAGCTGCTGCTGATTGTGAGCGTTTCACGTCGTCGTTTAATTTTCGATTCACGGGGCAGAGGTAATTCATGTCAACGTAGAAACGTCGTGTGCAAAATTTTGAGGAAATTCAATTGCATTCTTACGATTAGCAGCTACGCGGGCTGCTCGAAACATTTAGGATGACAGCAGCGTTAATTGATGCTGAACCGTGATGGCATCCGACCGATATTCGGTGGAAAAAAAATCGGACGTGTTTCGATGGGAACTGTTGAAAGGTCGATGTGGTCGGATTCTGACTGAATTGAAATTTTGCTCGAAAGTTCGCCATCACTACTGCTGAACATGTTTTATTACTTGTATGTTTTTTGTTGTGAGGTACGGTGATTGATCTGTTCAAATATATGAAATATTGTGCCTGAAAACAAAATGTTAGCGTTATAACTTCAGTTGTAATCACATCGTCGCAATTATCACACCTATTCAATGAGCATCATGTAAAAGGCAATATAAAATAACAACCAAAACTATTGCGTGTGGGATTCGCATCCAGCAGAATTTAGTTTGCTACTTCGCAATAGCTTATTTGTTCATTTCTTGCATTTCTAGCAAGCGATTAGATGAATGAAATCTTGAATTTTGATTTGATGAAAGGCTAGATTTCAGTACATTCTTTTCGTGGAGAATTATTCTCAAGCGCATGAGCAGTTTTGTAGCTTTTCATTTCAGCCAGGTTGCAGACTGATGTGAGCATGAATCTGTTTATTTCTCCTTATCAGCTTGGTCACGCTTCTGAAAATTATTGCACAAGTGCAGTGCAAATTCTGCAATAGCATTTCGTCGTTTCATGGTTCATTTCATAGGTGTCATGATCGTGTCATCAGTTAATGAATTTCTGATGATATTCAGTGGTTTTAAGTCGAAACAATTATTTGATTTCATCTCAAGTTTATCGGTCCCACTGCATTCGTTTTCTTCTTCATTACTTTCTGCAAAGTTCATTCACTTTCGTCTGCTTCATTTACTTTCGTTGATTATAAGAAATAACGGCAGCGGATCACTTCGGTGAAATTTTCAGCTGCTTCTGGAGGCGAACAGATTGAATGCAGATGTTTTTTGCATGAACAATTTGCCATAATCATAACGTTCTTTTTTTTGGCAACTCATAGCTGAATTGGTATAGGATTCTGAGTCCTGAAAATTTTGAGATTCTGATCGCGTTTTTTCTCGTTGGAGTGAATTGAGTTTTTAGAAATGTAGTAGTTGATGAAAAGAGTTCGATATGCACTGACGATGTGTATGGCGAATAGATTTGTGGAGATTGTCACCCGAAAATGTGTGTGTATACGTGCACTGATTGACCGACAATTCATGAAACATTGCATTTTGCACTTGTCCAGTACGCATCAACTCAACAATAAGCTTCGTGCATGCTCTTCAGCCAGATCAACCGGTTTTTTGCAACCCCTCAACCTAAGCTAACTTTTCAAGAAAAGAATTGCAATATTTCAAAAATTGTCTCGGTATGTGCAAGATTGGTGTAGGTCAAGTGGCAAGGAAAAGGAAATTTAACGAATGATTGAATTGAAAACTGGTTTACTGATGAATTTTCGTTAGCATTCGAAATGGGGCTCGAGGATAAGACGAATGGAATTTTATCAGAAATTCGAATTATACTATAAGGAGACTGTAGTCTAACACGACAATACATGCGCTTGAAGTCGATATTGTTCGCAAATTGTTTTTGATAAGGATTCGAAATTTATTGCATTTTATTGTTGTACATAAAATACCTAGTAAGCATTGCGTCATGCGGCCACATATAATGAACTTTTTGAATGTGAACTAATGAATTGTTTTATGAGGTGAAAGAGAGAAAGTAGCGCAAACAGATGAATAATATCAATAGTTTTCGATTAAAAACAATGAGAGCTTGTGTATGAATGAACGTAGTTGTTATTACTTTTAAGATATTCTCGGAATGAATTGTATTTATTAACGTTGATATTAATCACCAATGACGAGTTATTATAATTGGCGAAATTGATTGTTCGATAGAAATGACGGTGAACAATGGAAGGAAAATAAGATCAATCGAATCGTTGCATGAACCGTAGGTTGATTCGTTCACTTAACTAACTGTATGTGTATTCGTGAGGAAGCTGAAGGTAGTCATGCAATATCTGTTTATTCATAATTATAATCCATTAGTTTATGAGTAAAAGGTTGAGTTTGAGTTCTTGGTTAGTTTTTGAGAAAATTCCTGGACGATCGCAATATTTCGTGCTTGCTATCATGTTTGTCTATTTTGTTTGTTTTTTTTAATATCGCGTTTTGTCGCAAGAACTATAGTTCAAGAAACATAGCAGCTTAAGGACGTATAACTTGGATTCATGCAAAGTTCGTTCCTCCTAAGTGGTGCTATAATATAAGGTGAATTGAGAAATGTGGTGAGTTACAGTCAAGGTTTTTTGACAACTATTCGTCGAATTAGTGTATCTTTTGATAAACTGAAGTGAAGAAAATGAAAACTCATTGCTTCCAACTGAAAAGGTTTCGCTAATCGCTTGTGAATGCAACTGCCAGATGAACTGCACATGAAACAGACAGGTGGTTCTGTTGCAGAGATTCAATGCATATCTTCAAATACGAATACTTATGAACTGTGTAAATCAACTACAAATTTTACGGACAAAGCCGCAAGGGCTTCCGTTCACTTTATTAATGTGATATAACCATTTGTACTGCAAATAAATATTCTGTTTAGTATGTGATAGTTCGAAAACTGGAATATGGTTTTAAAAAGGGGACAATAATAAAAATCAGATAATAGGAGGACTTGCTGTTTTAAAGGTGCGTAGCAAGTGTTATGAACGAAGTAATGACAGCTCATGAATGTGGCAAGCGCCAAGATTGTGGAGCTTTAAATTTATACTCAAACAGTTCACGTGGATGACATATGGTA
Organism: Anisakis pegreffii; assembly: GCA_035041965.1. Classification (NCBI taxonomy): domain Eukaryota; kingdom Metazoa; phylum Nematoda; class Chromadorea; order Rhabditida; family Anisakidae; genus Anisakis; species Anisakis pegreffii. The sequence continues at coordinate 30,964 of JAPYMA010001728.1, read as the reverse complement.
TGCAGTCTTCGCACCATGCAAACACCTCATCACGTCTTTGTGCAGTTTGTGTGTAATGTGGATCAATGAACTTAACAGTTGCATATCTTCTACAATAATTCGACATTAGAGCATTATCACAAATTAAGAGAAAGACTAAGGATATGCGATTAGAAGATAATGTTCAAGGTGTTGCAGGCTTACGGTTAGTAGTTTTGAGCTTCTCACTGAAACTGAAATCACCATTGAAAAAGACTGCAGGGCTGTCATCAATATTTATTAAGGCGTTCAAGATAGACTGTCTACTAAGGTTTCTAAAACCTAAGAATTCATATTCATAAAGAAGCTGTGCTCCATGCTACGATGCATTTACCATTGGCATTTGCATGAAAGTAATAATTGGTTTGTTCAAATTAGGATTAGTGAGAATTTAAATTTCATTCGTATGTTTGACATCCAACAACTAATTTATTGAGTTTATTGAAGCGAACTAAGCAGAACGAAGGAAGTTTCGTATCTCTGTGCAACTTTCCAGTTGGTCAGTGAATGTATGGGATACGAAGATTAATGCAAGTAAGCAAAAAGAATAATAATCGTGTCGTGGTTAAATGAAATGTAATGAGAGAATGTTCATTAGCGCAATTTAATTAAATTCTGACTTCAGGTGACTAATAATGAGTAACTACCTTCACAAGTGACTAGTAGAGCGTCATTACTGCATTGAAAATTGAATGTGACTATCCAAATGCATCGATGTGGCATGTCTGTGAAATATCATTACAATGTTTTCGTGGTGATGCTAATAATAGTAACGATAAGAATGGTAACCTCATAATGCATAATGTACTCATACATATCAGATTCGTTCATACACAGTTAAGAGTATGGATATAATAAATCTGTATATGTAAGTTTTTGATTATTTCCCATTCATTTTCTTACTCACAACATAATCGAGCTCACATAAAGCATTTGTTTTAAGTTCTCAGATTCTTTTGTGACGAATGATCGACGACAACATTCTGTATACAAATACATAAACCGAATAGAATCCACACAGTTGTAATCTCTCTCAAATTACCTTTATTCATCAATTGAAGCTCAATATTCCAATTTCTCATTTTGACCACGAATTCTCTTGAACTACTATTTTTCCATCCACTATGACTAATATAAGAGCAGCTATACGCTAAACAATTGTGAACTATTCATTCATCAGTCTAATGTCCATGACGATCCATTCAGCAATTTGACGAACATATTTACGAGTTATTTCATTTGTCGTGGTATTAATGGAGATTTAGAGAATGTGTACTTGTGTGAAATGAGGAGGAGATTATATATGGTATATATGAGTTTAGTTGATTAAATAGTTCAGTGAAGCTTAGAAGGCAAATGATTGCATTATTGCACTGCCAAACGCATGCATTCATTCATGAAATAGTCTTTCATTAACTAGCACCTTTTAATGACACGACACGACATGACATTGCTGCACGGCATGCATTGATTCGTTACGCTACATTCTTCAATTGCGCTGTCAAATTAGACTTCATTCATTTATCACGCTCTTCAAATAGCAACTTGACACTATTGTTCTGACCAGTATCGCTCACATGCTGACTCATTCGAGAGCTGACAAGCACCGCCCAGCCGTGAGTTTGTTTTCGGCAGCAGGCAAAGGATCAGCCAATCAAGTGTTCCAGTGTTGTGGTAATCAATCAGCCGTTGTCGTAAATGCATTAAGTTAGTCAGTCAGTTACACTTAATAATTGTTATCAATTATTAAGTGTAACTGACTAACTAACCCTAAAAACTTGATGGGATTAATTGCTAGATATGAGAAAAGCATCAGCCGCTGTCTATGAGTAACCAGCAACACCTTACGTAGTAAACTCAGTACTGTCTCACATCCAGAGCTGTCATGTTCTTTTGCATACAATCTGAGCCATATGAACGAATGCACTAGCAAAGAAGTGTTAGTGAATAGCAGATTGTTTGAAAGAATAAAATATACACCTAGCTACTTTGATGTTATGGATGCATGAACGGATACTTATGAAACAAGAGCTTGATTAGGAAGGTAGGTAGGACAGTAGCAGTAGGTTGGGAACAGGAAAGAATAGCTGGATGTGATATGATGATAGGATAGAATAGAGATTATGGTGAAATTAAAGCGATGTGGGATATAATAGGTGGGATATTGCGAGTGAACGTGTAGCAGATAAAAACATTGAACAACGACGCAGTTAAATAGCTCTTTCAACCTTACTGCTCATTCGTGGCTTATGCGCAAATCACGATCGGATGGATCGCTTTGTGGATTGATTCTCTCTTTTGCTCTTAAAACCTAGATAGGAGGGAGGTGAATGTGAAGAAGAATGGAATGGAATGGACGAATGAATGAATTGGAAAATGTATGCTAGATGAAAAATAGATAAACGAAAATGAATGAATGGATGATCGTAGTTGCGTGGCCATTCTCATCAGTTTAAATCTCTTCAAATCAGCAGACATATCCAAAAAATGGCTTTATTTTACTGGGAGATATATATATATATACCCATTTTTTATCATAACTCTTAAGATTGTTTTCGTAATGTATACTTATCCTTAGCAAAGCGGCTGAAAGCCTGTTTCCTCTGCCTACTTTCGGTCGTCGCATGCTTCTTACAACGTTCCCATTTACCTGTTTCAAATTCGAAATCTTCCTGTTTGACTAAACGGTTGTTTATCTTATTGTTAGTATGGCAAATATTGTTGATACATTGCTTTCTGTTTTTATAAGCACAAAGGCAAGCGGCTTAGTGATCGCAGTAATCAAATATGAGGCTGAACGAAATTCATCTGCAGTTGTGCAGATTCAGGGAGTGTCGATTTGATTATTTAAGTATATGCAAGAGTCCATCATTCGGTTTTTGTGAGACAACAACACGCGAAGTTTGCAGATAGCAGATGATAGCAGTGGCAGCAGCCATATAATGACTTGCTTGTCAAGCAAGTCGTATAATTTATGGTTTCTCGAATTACCAAGTTATTACACTGTGTCCTCTAGGATTATTTTGATGACTGATTGGCCGCTTCTAGCTTTGCTCATTTATATTTTTGGGTATGTGTATGAGATGGTGATAGCTCGTTGTTATTTTTACTCTGAAGTAAGTAGATGTTTCAGTCTGTATTTTCGCAGCCAATGAGTAAATGAATGAGAAAGCGAATCGAAAATGACGTGTATTTGAAAAAGCGAACGAAGGTATAAATTAGCTAGGAAGATATTTATAATGAGGTGAAGAAGTTGCATTAAATGCATGAGATCAAACATAATGAAACAATTAACCGATCACAGCATCAGTCAAGCCATCGTAAATACGCAGGGCATCGTGTACGTGTGTCTCTCTCACTGATGTTGGTGTCTAAATTATAGGTGATTAGAAGAAGGTAATAAATGAATAATGAATAAAGAAGGAAGCGAGTATGTAGTATCGCTTAATGATGCATATAGTGATGGCTGTGTGAGATTTGTGAGATTAAGCTGATTGATACAGCTGGATCAGAGCAGGATGGGATAGGACGACCATTATTATTATTATTATGATTATTACTTTTAAATAATTATTGCTCTTGTTATTATCATCAGTAATGGTTGGTTGTCTTTGGATGAGAAACAATATTGGTATCATGTAAATGTTGATGTCATTAGGTTGATTGTAGCTGTTGAACTGCTGTTCCAAACGGTCAGATAGATATTTGGGTTAATAAGATGGGCGATGTACGTTTAACTAATTATCATATCGTCGTATCGTCTTCGACCAAATTGGGATTGCATTTGAGTGGAGTGAACGATTAAGCGAAGCATCGAGCTGACAAGCCAAGCAGAGCTGAGCACATGGGCAGCATCATAATAAGAGAAGAGCACACCTGCACCATCCATTTCACATACGCCTTAGTTATAGCTTTAGTTGCTGAACGAAGGAAGGAAGCCCGTCGTTGGAGCTACTGATGTTGGATGTTGGTTGATTGGTTGGCTGCTGCTGCTGCTGGCTTAAGAGACGAGACGCTATCTGATACATTAATTTTCATCTTCTTTTGCTTCATCTTCTCGTTCCTGTTCTTATACTCACCTCTACCGAGATTTACGGAATGAAGGCTAGATGGATAATTGATATCGGGGCAACTGATTGGTGTATATGGTGCTCGTTGAAAGGATGCGAAGAGAAGTAGTTAATAAGCTTTTTGGGATGTGACTCACTTGATCCATCATCATCAAAAGTTCATCATTTGATGATTACTAAATGTTGGTGAAAATGATGCATACGTGGTAATACTTACTTGTATTTTGCTTACTTTGTTTATGTGAACGTTTGTTTTTATACGCGGTGCATATTTGAGTTGCGAGGTTTACTTAGGTCAGTTTTATTTTAGATCAGTTTTAAGTATTCACATCGAAAATTATTCGCTTCATATCGAACACTGAGCTGCATGAAGAATCAATTGTTCGGTATTTCGATCGTTGAATTATCATATCCTCAACGCATTCCTCTCCCTCGTCTTGTTTGGGCCCATCATCGTCAAAAATTTGAAAGCATCACGAATTTGTATCAAATTTTCTGTCCCAACTTACCAATTTCGTGAAGGTGGTGGTGTATTGCTGGCTCATAATTGGTGGTTGTCCCCGTAAATTTATTGTTTTGTATTAGGTAGAGCATTGCTCCGTTTTTGGTTTCGATTGTTGGTTATTCGTTGTTGAAAGCGTTGAATTAGTGGTGGTGAGGAATAATGGGTGCAGGGAATGGGTGTTCCTTATATTTCTTTGATCAGAAGCAGCCTTGTTGACCAGTGAAGCACGGCCACTGATTCCATTGATCTTTTGCAGTAGCGAAACACCCAAATTTATGAATGAATTTTTCGTTTGATAGACGTAACCGTGATATATTTTAATAGTTCTGTTCATGCTGAATCCTTATTAGTGATGAAGTTCAAAGGTAGATAGAACTGTCCGTATGCGTTTCCACCTAAGTAGGTAGTCATTACCCTCATAAATGCAACCGTTAATTCGTAAAATTCCACTTGGTACTGATATTAATGAACTCAGTCACTTGATTTTCCCATAGTTTTTCTTTGCTAGGAGATGCTGCAATGAGCTGAAGTCGACGCTTTGCCCTCAAGTATTCTATAGAAATTTAGCTGCTAGTTTATAGGTATTTATTTGTTGGCGTGTTGTTGCGTCATTAAATCGTGTGTTCTTTGATATATGTATGTATTGATAACAGCATTGCTTTGATAATCTAACCAGAAACGCGATCGTTCTCAGATGATGCACAAGTCGTCTGCACCAACATCTCCACCGTTGATGAACTGCCTGGCCGATGGACCGGTAGGAGTCAGCAACGATGATGGTTCTCATTATTTGTTGATTTCGAATGGTTCAATAGATTCTGTCGAAACTGCTTATCCATTTAATCATGCTTCTTACACTCTGCGTACCTTATCGGATGCTCAAGATCGTCCATATGAGCCATGCAACAACAGCGTCGAAAACGGTAATCACTCACCTATGGACACATTATCACCACTACCTGAGACATGCCTTGTCGCTTCTTCATCCATGTCCGAAGTGTCGCCGTCAACTGGTTTAATGTGTTTGCCACATACCGCTGCTGGTGGCTATGTTCTCTATGAAGAGGAGACGATGGGTGAAGATCTGGCGGTTGTCGAAAGGGGTGAGGGCGTTATGCTGGCTTCTCATTGTCATTCGTCCACAGCTGCAGAACATCAGCAGAGTGTGCAAAGTCAAAAACATCACTTCTTTGCACAGGAACAGCATCAGTCACATAATCACCAGAAACGCTTTCATATGGCATCGGCGAATGCACACTGTAGACCGCAGAAGTTGCTTGAACTCGACTCACAGTTCAGTTATACGCAACAACAACAGCAACAAATGGATGGTGAAGATGATGATATGATGTTAACGGATTTGAACACAACATCACATTTCTATGATGTTGTTGAGAGCAGCTTAACGGTGTCGCAGTACGATATTGATGATGATGATACACATTCATCGACACTGAATCGTAGTCATGAATTGAATCAGGGTTTGAGTGACGATAGAGCAGCACTAGCTTTGTTTGACGAAGATAATGTCGCGTTGCTTACAGAAGAGGACAGTGTTAGCGTTGATCCTCGATATTCCTCTTTCACAACAACATCAGCAACAAATGGGCAGTCGACAGGTCAGACTGATTTTGAGATTGAATTCGAGAGCGCTATTCAAGACTCGCCTCACACCCAGTATTCTCAACACCAGTTGCAATACCGTCATCTTCAACAACAGCAAACGCAAGATCATCATCTCCAACAGCAAATTACTTATGTATGTACTTCTGACAATGTCTCTGCCACTCACCAAGCTTATGTTTGTGCTCAACAAACTTCTCCGGATGCCATACAGTCTCAGTCCCAACCGCTGACGATGGTGAATAATAATAACAATTGCAAGAATGTTGCCACTCGTAACCGTGCTAATAGTATGACCACCAGGAAAAAAGTTGTTGATGTAAGTCAAACGAAAAATTTGGTCAAAAAGCGATCACTTGCATCATGTGCGATTATGAGCTACCAAAGTGAGGAGATGGCAAAACATCGAGCAAAAGACGATAGTAATGCGGATGATGGGAAGAGTACAGGTAGTTCTGCTGCTGCTACTGTACGGATAGGTACGACGAGTAATATTTCGAATCGTGCTTCTTTCAATGGTGTAAAAGAACAGCAATCAGTCGTAAACCCGCGACGGATTGAGGATATGAGTGTGGATGATGATGATGACGAAGAAAAATTGGCCATTCCAAGTCCGGCGATGTTGAACGATATGATGTCGAGAGTGCAAAGTATGTGTAGGTTTTTGAGTGTTTTCATTTATAGTTATTATTTATTGGTTGGATTCGGTTGGAAGAAGAACAACAGTTCATTCATTCATTTCTGCTTGTTTCGTTGTTCTCATTTTGTTCAATTTTTTATTTGCTGTGAAAATTTTTCGCAACAATTTCGCATTCTTTGCACATCTGCGCATCAGATTAATTCATTTCTTCCATTTGTTTCGCTCGATTCGTTGCAATTTTTCAATTTCCTGAGAGCCATCAAACTCGATGTTTCAATCTGATCGATTCTGAGTGAAAATGATTTTGAAATTCAGTCTTCGCTCTTCCATTCGATCATCTCTTTGCGATAGTCACTCTTGTATAGATTTAAAGTGTCTGCTAGGCGATCCGAAGAAAGAAATAGCGAACTGAAGTGTTGGAAAGCTTGACCCTAGATGATTCATTCTGAGTGAGTGTTCCTATGTGACAGGATGTTTTGATGAATTCATTTACGGTTCTAAATGTTGATTTTTGAATAGTGCATTGTTAGAGTGACTTTTTCGTTGCCATAAGTATAATACCATTAGCGAAAATGAATGAATGATAGGTTCTTCGCAACGTTCGTATGTCATTAACTCAATGGATTGGATGGGTCGTTAGAGCTTGCCAAAACAACACTGCAGTGAAACACAATTTTTTATTAGCTCATTATCGACATCGACAAATCAGCCTAACTGCTGAAGCCAAATGCGCAAAGTATGTAAACAATGCCTGCCAGGCACACAAGCGTGTGCTGACTGCTGTAATACTGCTGGCAATAGGTTTATTGTTGGACCACTTTTTGAATGCGCTCTTGAAAGAGAAGAGCATTAATCTATTTATGTTGTATGATTGTTTGGGAGTGATGATATATGGTGGTCGTCGTAGAGGACTAATACTTTGGGATATGGTATCTGTTTATCTCTTCTGATCATTCATCCTCATCCTGGATGCATAAAATAAGGCCGAAAGCGATTACGGCTGATAGCTAGAATCATTCATTCATATTTCATTTGAGTTTGAGTGCTGAATAACTGAAAATGAAACGTGGTATTAAAACGAAATACGAATGTATTCCATTATCTGACTGACTCTTTGATCAGATGTTCCCAACAGCACATTTACTTATGCATACCCATTCTCAATAACATTGTTCGTCTGTTGTGAAAGCGAATGATATTCGCTATTGAAAATTAAGAGTAATGATAGGTATGAATGAGGAGCATTTAGTAGGAATGTGAATAATGTATTATCGAGAGGATTGGATCTCTCGACGTAATGAGTAAGAACGGCATGATATGATATTGGTGCTTTTGCGTAGTGAATGCTTGTTAGGAAAAAGAAAGCTAACGGATATGAAAGCTATCGAATAAGAGCATAAAGGCATAAATGGCAGGGTATTCATTAGATTCGAATTGAACCGCTGATGTAATGATAATAAAGTGACAATTAATTGGTGTTATTTAAGCGTAGGTAAGCCCAATCGGGTATTATGATCATTTTCTGTTATTAATTAATGTTGACCTCATTCAATAGTATCGTCGATTGGTCGTTTGCGCACGACGGCACTCTCATAACTCCGCTAATTGCACGACCCGAAAACCATTGGTATACAACATCCAACTGTTCTAATATTGCCTATCTCAGATTGTTTCGGGAGCGCATAAAAACATCTTATGCTTTTTATATGATTATCTCAAATTCAATAGAAACCTTAAAACCCAAATCGTCTTGTTTTAAGGACTATGATCACTTAGTTTTACTTTCACTCAGTTTGTAACTGAACTGGAAAAAGATTCATTAGAAATGTTAGAAATTTCTCACTAGTCTTGCTATTCTAGTAACACCAATCCCACTGACTAAAAAGTGTGAACAAGAGCCCAACAGATTTTTAGAAAGTAGACAATGAATGCAGTCGATTGATTAATTAAGTGCCTATGCATCGCAGTTGCATTCGCAGTGAATGCACATCTAATTAACGGTTTGTTTATGGAACAATAAGGGAGCACTGAAAGAGATGATAATGAATTTGTTAGGTGGATTATCGTGCGATTGGGAATATAAAATGCCTGAGTGATCATTAGTGTTGTTAACATTGAGAATAATTAGGAGCTATTTTGGATATCTGGAATTGCATAGTGATAGAACCGAAAGAACCATCAGATTCAGCTAGTTGATTGAAATTTCCGACGATTTATAAATCGTATATTTCCGAGTGAATCATATAGATTGAAGTCGATTTCTGATAAGGTAATGGTGGTAATTGTGAAGGGAGATGGATGAACTAATCGATTAATTAACCCTCTGAGAGAAAGGAAATGGTTTATGAAATTTTGAGTCATCATATATTTCTCATTATAAGGAAAATTTAACCGATATACGTATCGAAGGCATAAGTGCAAATTGAACCTGTTACACATTATTCATTGTGGCCACTTGTTTTTTATCCAAGTGCTGAAAAGTGAGACTTAAGTGAAAATGAGACGTTTGAGAGGAAGATGAAATTCCGTTCAGTGGTTATTGTTGTTGCTGTTGTGATTGATGAGTATTCTCGCCAATCCTTAATCAGGAGAGTATTCAAGGAGTGTGCTGACTTTAAAGGGAAAGCTACGTCCATCATCATTGAACCGATTTTGTCGTTCTCAGTTTCGATATATAGAACTGAGATGCTTGCTCGCAGTTTCAAAGAAGATCATTGGGTTGTTTGAGTGATCGTTCGCTTAAATTCATTAAGAGGTTCATCATTTTCGATAACATTCAAATGAGATGCACTAGTGGATTGGTGATTGAACACAATGCACGAATGAATGAGCCTCAAATTAAATCATTGAATTTTTTCTTCCTTCTAAATTGTCTCTAATTTAAGAAGAAAAAGGTTCACTTTATACTTCAATTAACCAATAATTCAGGTTGTACTCTTCTTGAATAACCACTCTCAATCAGTCACTCAAATGAATGCAATTGATTAAGTGTTAGTGGAGAATTGATGTTAAGTGAAAAGCGAAAGAAATATTTTCGTTTCAGATGCTCTTGTAAAAATCTAAATGCTCAACATCAGATATCATAAAAATGAATCTGCATGTGGTATAAATGTATTTTAATGTAGTATGGATGGTGTGCACTGCACGAAAACTAACAATAAGCAACATATGTATAAATGTAACTTTAAAATAATGGTGACAAGATGCATGAATGATCGTACGGAAATATAGTAAATGGGTAAATGATGTTGTGAGTGACATTCAAAACGTTTGCATCTATTGTCGTATAGTTGGTGCGTAAGTTGATAAGTAGGTGAGTTTCACCTCACAATGGGGGGTGGATATTTTCGGGGTTCCGTTGGGATGGGAAAAGAGAAGAAACTATTGTTGTCTTTATCTTCATACATCGCCTTGTTGATGACATATTCTGAGCGATTGAATGGACGTAGTGTTGTGCTCATTGAAACGGTTTTGTTCTGTTTAGTTTCGTCGTTCTTCATCTTTTTACCACCATTTCTTAGCCTTTTGATGGCATCTTCTCATCTGAGTTCATCTCTTCTGTTCATTGGTTTGCCTTCAATCATAATCACATTTCGATCGACCATTTATTCTGTGTTCATTTCAAGCATTCATACATCATTCATTTTATCTGATGACAAAGATGCTCATATCATTTTTATTCGATTTTATTTCAACAATATGATCCTCCATCATATTTATTTATTCAGTAACGTCCAATTTCGTATTGCTTGTATTTTTGTAATGTATGTTCTTTCCATTTTTCTTTGTTCGTGGGGCACTATTGTATCATCCATGTGATGGATGAGGCATAAAACGACTGCTTAGTGTTTTGTTATTTTTATTGATGTAGTTGTTGAATTGGAGCTTGAATAATTCGTACTGTTCACACGTGATGCATTCAAGATTTTCGTTCAAAGGAGACATCAGCTACTTAAAAACTTCTCTTATTCCTTCCTTCTCTTTATGCAATTCAATACTGTCTCAGCTCTCAGACTTCTACTGCATTGAATTATTCATTTCATCGTGATCACGATTTTCGTCATTTGATGATGATGATGAAAATCCAAAGGAGATATGAAAAATCCAGTAACTTATATTTTGTTCATCGAAGAGTTATTGGCATTGCACGTTATGGGTGATCATCATTTCAAGCAAGGCAGTTAAAAGGAAAGTTGAGATTCAGTTGTTGTTAGCTTTTGTTGCTGTTATTATGATGTTGATGAGTACAGAAGATGTTTGTTGGTAGATTGATTGTTGTTAGTGATGGAAGGATGATTGATTACGATTTGACATCATATATAAGATGTTAGATTATATCATATATGGACATTAGGTTATAATGACTACTGCCAAATAACTACGTAGCAACAACTAGAGCAAACATTCTAGAACGAACAGCTGCTCTAATTGAATATTATTAGTCAACGGTGCAGTTCAGATGGGCTACGAATGGTGAGATTAGGACGTTAAGAATTTGATAGTAGTGATGATGTTGGTGAAAATGACAAATCCTTAAGGAAGCGAACATTACATTAGCACATTTACTATTAATTCTTTCATTATTCATCATTTATTCTTCGTTTCTTATTCGTTATTTATTTATTTATTTGCTCTAGCCATCCAATGTTTACGATTGTTTCTTTCTATTTGTTTACTTAATTATTCAGTTCTCAAATATCGTCCTTCTTTCGATTGTTCATTCAGAACGTTCATATCTCTTTTGCAGTGAATGTAAGTATTCCTATCATTTCGATGAATTAGCACTGCCTTGTTTTGTGCTCTTGTGCTCAGGAGCAGTTTTGTTGAAAATTTTACAAATTAAGTTTCGTCGATTTTTTTTTCATCATAAGGCATCTTCATTCCCTTGCTCATTCTTTCTGCATCATATTTCTGCGATCAGTAAGTGACATGAAGAGTTGAGTGCAGTCCTCTGGGTATGGTCGTGTTTCTTTTTTCGTATTACGACTATTTCCGCAGTATTCGTCGATAGAGCAATCGAAGTATGTGACGGATTTGAGTATTGCTCGCAGTGGAAGTTTTGTTTGAAACTGAATAGTATTTTGATGCCGTTAATTGTTAGAATTACGTTGAAGTGACAACTGTTATCTAGTAATCTGATCGCAACTACAATTTATTGAATCTGATCCGTTCCTCAATCTCATTTCACTGATGATGCTTCTTTTTTCTTTACGATCTCGCTTTTATTGCTCTTCTCGTCTTCGTGTTCTGTTCATTTTTTGGCCTTTCGAGTAACTCGCTTCCGTTTTCGGTGATGAATTTCCTCACTCTGCTCTCCCTTTCGCTTTGTTCTGTTTTTCCTAGCTGAAATTGTTCTGATTCGTTTGATTTTGTTCATTTCCGTAAGGAGATGAAGAATCAAAGAGGAATTCGCTGTGTGCATAAGCGCAATTTTTCACCGACTGAGAGGGGTACGCACTAGAGAGAAAGAAATGTATTTGGGCAATGTATATGTTTCGTTGGATGGATCCGTTAAGGACGGGTAGTTATTCGGTATTTGATTTGCGAAGGAGTTTGATTTTTTGCATGATCATTTCAAAGAACACGTCTAATGTGCTGACTCATTGCCATCTCTGCTATCTACGATCTGTATAAAAGACGACTGTTGCTGTGTTGTTCGGTCAAGCACTGTTGACGATAAGCACCCGCATTTGACGTACTCTTGAATGCTGTTCGATCACAGTGACTAATTTTTAAGTTAGCATTAGAAAATGTTTACTTGCAAGAAAACGAATGTTTACCTGTGAATGTTATATGCTTATTATCTGGTTGCATACGTATGCGTATGCTCCATTCTCAGTGGCATTTTCTTGATCATTTACAATCCTCTCATTTTTATTTTTATTGTTATTATTACATCTTCTTATCGAATATCGCTTCAAACCAGATTTTTAAAATCTGATCTTCTCCTCAAATATCGTTTCACTTCTCATGATTTACTTCATAGTTAACTCGACAAGTGGAGTGTGAGTTTAAATGAATGCGCAGATTCAATTGATATTATTCTAAGGAGCACTGATATGCTGAGACAAAGCTATGCAATCAACTGGTGCTTATTGATTCTCGTTGGTTTTTGCAATGTTGAAAGGAATCATTCATTTTTCATCGACGTTTTTGATTTTTAAAAAGAGATATCCAACTGGTTTCATGTCGTATGTATATTTATTAGATTTTTTTTTCGTTGAGAATTTCTCAGTATCAGCTCTGTCTTGAATGTCTATTCTCGATCAGTTTTCGTGCAGTTAATGCTTTGGTGGCATTCATTGCAGTCGAATTGAATTGCTGAACGAACAGATGTATAAAAGGTTGAAGGGAAGGGAAGCCTCTGAAAAGAGAACGACAACATTTTCATTGAGTTGTTCGATGACGGTTGCTAATGTTAGCGCTGTTGTTGCTGATTTGAATCAAATTGAAAACTAACTGAAAAAGAAGTTCGCTTCAATATCTTTCATTTGAATTAGCCTCCATGATAGATAAATGGTTATGTTTACATTACTTAATTTGTATTGTGGTCTGTCTGATCCTAGATTTATCAATTACATGTTTTTTGTGCGGCATTTCTTTAAATATGCACTCTTGGGGATATATGTTGCCGAGTTTTTCCAAGGAGATTTCCATGAAATCGTGCCTATTATTCTGCGCACGCACTTCATCAGTTCATTGATTGAGTGAATGAGAGAGACGGACAACCGACAAGCAAGTGAGCAATTATAATGATGAATCGTATAATGATGTTTTTATGCTGCATGCCGGCAACAACTTATCGTTGCACACTAAAGAGCCAGAAACATTCCGAAAGAATCATCCCAACTAGCGATTCAGCCCTTCCCATCAGTCTGTTAAGTGTGACTGAAAACGAATACCGAACGTAAATGAATACTTTCGTGTTTTAACGAAATTTTTATCTATTCGTTCGTTTGTTTCGTCGGATGTTTTGTTCTGCACGGCAGTGCCCCATGATTTTGTGAAAATATTTTCATCGATGACGATGATTCAAGCTTCGAACAATTTTCCCACTTATCCATTCAAAATGTATGCATTTTTCAATTAGGCTTTTAAGGCCCAAGTCTATGGTTTTGCTCGTTCTCTCACCATGAATAAAATTTATGTCATTGAAATAGTTATAGCTTAGAACTTTTCCAGCTATATGTTAGCCAAATTCTCACGTTCTAAAGTTTTTACGTCTGTTTTTCCCATCTGTTGTAATTTTTGCTAACTCCTAAATTTTCACCACATACGTAACAGATGTAACAGATACAATTGGCAGTTGTATGCCACTCGGCAACTTGTTCAATTTTTGCTTGTGAATCTCAGTTCCAGTTCCAAATCTCCAAGATATTCGAACTTGAAAAATAAGTCGCTCTCAAGGCAGGAGTGAGTAGCAAATAGATATTCATATACAACATCAGTGCATATTCAATGTTTTTTTCAAAAATATCTTGATTGTACCTTCAGAAGAAAACAGTGATCGCTGCAGATGAAGCGGAGAATGTCTATTCAAAGCAACGCAAACCAATCATTTTGACTTATAGTACCTGTCTATAAGGTTTATCATAAACAAATAACTAGTTGCCACCTAGATGAGTTGAAGTGAATCATCAGAAGTGGATAAACCGATTTCAAAATAATGAAACTTTCCGGAGTGCTTATTGTCTTGTGAGTGAGTGAGTGAATGAGTGTGTTGATGAATTTTCCTACTAGATTTTGATATATACTGGTTCTTATCGGTAATTATATATCTTTAGGAACCATCATGTTTTAAAAATAATTCATGGGAAACCATCGTGAATTGGAAGTAGCAATGCGCACAATGTTTAGTCGTCAGTTGTTTCACAACGTTTCAATCGTATGTTCAAAAATACGAAACGCGACGTCATCGATAGTAACGAGCGGTGAATGAGTAATCAGATTAGTGTAACGTGTATGCATGATCGTCATTATCACGACCGATAGATTCGTTTTCTCTATCAATCGCACACAAGGCAGCGATAGTGAAAATAAACGAACTAACAGAATGGAATTGTAGCGGGATATGTTGGATGCATGATGGGTTTAGGGTTCTGTTACCTGATTACATTGAAAAATTTTTCATTTTACTTTGATTGCTACTGTGAGTTTTTCTTCATGTTGACAATAAGTTTGAGGGAGAAAATTGAAGCAAAAAACTCATTCTGAGGTGTTTTTGCTTGTTCTTTAATGAGAGCAAGGAAACGAAGTCCGCAAAATAACATAACATCAAAACAAATAAACTATGCGTGAAGGTGTGTAACATAAAAGGTTTAAAGAGTGACTGTTGCATGAGCAGATGTGGCGATGAATGATGATGATGACTGCAGAATGAATAGTTGTCCTATCGTAGTTGTTTTTTTGCGATTGTTCAAAGTGATGAGGTCATAACCTCAGTCGTGTCGTATTTTCACAGTCAGCAAACTAAACCCTCACCGCAACCATCCCTAACTGTTCCACTTATCTACTTTCCAATACTTACGTACCTGCCTGCCTGCCATCGGACTAAATCGGCTCGCCTATATTATACAAAACTGCCCAACCAGCAAATGCGACCTGTCGTGCTAATATGTTGTTTCCTATTTACTTTTGTTATTGCTCAGATTAAGCGTAAGTTGTAGACTACTCTGTAAGCTACTCTAAATCAGTTTTTTTAAAGCAACTTAAGTTCCTTCGAAGCTTCGAAGCTATCTGTTTTTTGTGTTTTTGGTTGGTAGTATTGTTTGATGTTAGCATCTCGAATTCGGTCATATTCTGTCATTAGTCAGTTCAAACCAAACTTCAATCATCCCTTCCTCTTCTTCCATTGATGGACAGAGAATCATCAGTTACATATGATTGTGTTTGTGCAGCGATTCGGTATGAAGCTGGTCGGTATGGCATCATTCGATGATTTATTGATATGATTGCACATTTGGATTCAGCATTGTATTTAATGGTGATCTCGTGCCTATCTGTTGATATCGCACACTGCTTGTTTCATTCATTAAAATCGCATTTCCTGCGATGATTTCTAACATGAATTCTTATTCCTGTCGCATTTACCGGATAGGCTTTATGCTCATTAGTTTCGTTACTAAAATGCACATAAATGGCAAGACAGTATAGGATTGCTGTTGATATTCGATGCTGTCTAGAAGGAATGGGAAAAACAACGTTTTTGGTCGCATTCTGTCACATATCAAATTCTTAAGAGACTCTCTTGTGTACGTTTCTTTGCATTCTGAAAGAGGAAACCATTTACAAGTGCTTTCTTCTCAAGATTTGAAATGTTTTTGGTACGTATTTGTTCGTGCTCATCCTCTCGAACGATAGCGATTGAGAACACGTATCCCTTTGTAGTTGCACAGTGATTTTGCAATTCGCTGAAAGTAGAAAACTCAGTAAAGTAGAAAAGATTCGTTTGAATTCGTTCGTTTTGTTTGATATTTCAACGAGACTTACTGCTCTCTTGTGGTGTATTGTTTCAGTGATGCATTTGAGTCAATTGTTGAACATCGTTCAACGATCTTATTATACAATGCGATTGATAGGAAACGACCGACTGCTTCTTTATGCATAAAAAGAAATAGCATCATGGCACATGCATAATTATTGTCTCATTTATTATCCGCATATGTCACCCTCAAACACATTGTTTGTACATTCGCAGTTACCCGTATAGCCTCGTTGCGATCTCTCCTCTTTATTCAATTTATCTGGCATTCGTTCATTTGCAAATTTAGTCATTTATGTTTTATACTCTGCTTCAATCCATTTTTCCATTTTTTGACAGAATCAGGCTTCTAGGCTTCGTGCACGATTCCTGGTGAATCTGATCACTTGTTTCGGTGATTTTTTCGTCATGTTTTGCTCACAGTGCTCTTTTCAGCTTTCAAATTTTCATTCCACCCGTTTGCACCTCCATACTTCTAGTATATAAGTTCGTTTGATGACAACTTGAACTACAACATACCAAGCTGGTGTATGGCTTTTTTGAGGCGCAATAATTAGAACTTCATAGTGGAAATGTGATGATAATTTTGATCACATTTCCATATTGTTACGGAGAAACGGAGAAATGAAATGGAAAATTTTTAAATGGGAAAAACGTTGCTCAGTCACCATAAAAGAAAAAGCATGTCGTAAATCTGTTGATAATGCTTGTCCAACGAATATCAATGAAAGAAAGAGTTTCATCTTCAAACAAATTGTGTGAAAGACTTACGAGAGATAAGCCGATAACTGACTGAATAATAGCCGTGTGTTGCCTTTTTAGTGTCTGTCTATCACGCAAACATTATGTGACTGATTGTTTTGTCAGTTCAGTCGTTTTAACAGACCCACATCCCGAAGAGGTATTCAAGTAGTGCTGTTAAGCGCAACGAACGAAAAGGACGGACGTGCAGTAATAAGTAGAAGCAGAAAAAGGAATGAAATCAACGAAAACACTAAACAAATACCATTATACGATAATGACCTCATCATTGTGGTGGTGAAGAGGCTGATGGTAAAAATAAGATTGATGAATATATGGAATGGCATGAATGTTTCTTTTATCTTCTTTCATGCTCGTCCTATTAGGTGTCTCGATCAGACGATGTTAGAGAATAACCAGAGCAAACTCATTTAATGCATTCACCATTTCGAGCGCATCTGCTAAATTTATGCTTCTTGAAGTGGTAAATAATTGGATTGCTTCTTCATTTGTATATGCTAAATGCTATATTATTTGCATGCTTCCTCGATATCTGAAAGCAGTGTTTGCGTGATGCTACGCTCGTCCGGTAGATATATTATACGTCGATAGCAGATAATTGTGTCGTTGTTGTTGTCATTGGTTTCATTCCATTCTATAATATCTTCTTTGCATATTTATATTGTTTATCTTCTTAATTTATCTTTATTCCTCAGTCAGTCCTGCATCCAGTCTATTCCTAGCAAGAAACCAATTAATTCATTTCGTCATCTTATAGATGATTTGATTTACCACGTCTCCTTCATTCATTCTCAGTATTCGTCCATTTAAGACACAGACAAAGGCAACTACCAACAGTAGCAATAGCAAGTCTCTCCTCGCAATTCCATAGAATTGCAGCAATAATTTATTGTTTTGGTTTTTATCGCAAACTCTTCTTGTGTTTTCACTGTCACGTTCAAGACTTTGAGAAAGTTCTTTCAGCTAATATGCGTAGTGCATGATATGATGCTTCCATATAGTATTACATAAATGCATGTAGTTTTTCAGATGTTTTTGCGCTATCACTGTCAGCCATTCTTGTTATAAGCCAGGTTCTGCTGTTCACAAAAGAAACTCCTTCTGGATTAAACCATGTTCTTGTTGAAGCCGTCCCCACCTTTTAAATCATATGTTGATCAGTATTTCACTTCCTATTCTTCTTTTGATCGTTCCTTCATTCCCTAAAAGAAGATGGAAAGGATGAATAAATAATTGAGGTTGTGCTCCTTCGAATAGCTAGCGTCCTTTTCATCGACATTACTCGTTGTAGTTTCGTAAAGTTTGTTTTATAACATTTCATAAGACCATCCTCATGTACCATCGTTAGTTTTTTAGCTTAAACACTACTGAGTTTGAAGAATCACCAATTTTTGTAGTTATCTTATGAGTAACACATGTTTTATTCAGACATTAGATTTCAGATTTTTCGTTTTGTATGTCTCTCGGAATTTCCAAATGAATATGCGTGCACATGTCATATAAGATTTTGATTCGATAAAGCTATGCAATTCCATTATAAATTATACACTGCCTAATGTGATTATGCTGAAAGTACAATGACATGTAATTTAATGTCACTCTGTCTTGTGGTAGTTATTAGAAGTGATGAAATGAAATGATAAGGTGCAAATGAAGTAAGTTGTGATCAGGAATTTGATGGTGTGCACAGCTTGGGTACAGCATGGAACACACCAAAACAAGCTCTTGAATGGATGTAAGAGGCATTCATTCCAGTGGTAAAAAGATTTAAACGTGCATCTAAATACATTTCTTTTGCAGTGTATCCGGCCGTAAGTGTAGCGCCACAACCTCCACCACCAGTACAACCGCAGCAGTATTCTCCTGTTGGTGAGTTTCTCTGCCGGATATTTTCCGAACCACTTCTCGCTTTTTTCCAACACTTCATGTAAACCTGAGCACTAAACTCTCAAACGAGTTCACTTTCGATTTCAAGTGAATTTGGTTGTTATTGTGGATATTGAGATTACTCTCCAGACAGCTCTTTCTAAATAGTGATTGTTAGTTAGTTGTTAGGGAGAGGAATACTTGTCATCACAGACATCATCTGCTTGAGTTAATCGCTTTGTAAGATAGCGAATGAGATTGAGCATATGCATTATCTATCAATCGCATGAGACGTGTGTCATGCCAAACAACTGAACACGATTAATCCTTTTCAAAGATGTTAATGTTGTTGTCACTCGAATGCTGCTAATATCCACTGTCTCTCCTCAAATCGAGCTTTATTCAACATTATAATTAATTCATTAAGAAACGCTGCTTCACGCACCAAATCGTAATGATGTATTTGATAATCGTACCAGTGAATGAACTGCAGCAAATTTCGTAATGAAATGATTCATTCGAAACTGAAATTCGGTTTTGAATGGCTGACCGGACGATCGAACTAAAAAGTGACAGTTCGAATTGATTTATGTTTGATTATCAACGTCACGATAATGTTTGTTTCCTTTTCAGCACCTCGTTATCCGACTCCAGTACCGAATACCTCAAATATAAGTCCTTGTTATCCCACAGCAGGCCCTCCACCTTCATCCGCACATGATATGCGCTCCCCACAGTTGATGTCTCCAACTCAGGCTCCAATTGTTCCAGCAGGTGTTCCACAGGCCGCACCGCCAACTATGGTCGCACCTGTCCCCGCGAATGCCCCACCACCGCCTATGCAACGGAATATTCCAAATAGTGAGTACCTTCTAGTCAAACTGTTCCGATCGATTCATTATTCAAAACGAATGCAAACAATTCTTTAAATATATTTGCTCGTATGTATGAGAAAATATGGTTCCTGTGAAGTACTTGTTGAACAATATCCTTCATTAAATTTTGTGTCCTTATTGCGCAATCTGAGGCAAAATCTAGGATCTGTTCAATGAAAGAGATTCGAATGAACCTGAAGATTACCAGTTTCTAGTGCGATGTTTTGATAAGCATTTTCGAAGAGGTATCAGCCATCTAACTTTCCTTTTTACGAACGTGTTGTTATTTGGTGTAATCACTCATAAAGTGTGCCGGTGAATGTCACATCGGAGGAACGTGATATCCTTTACTGTCTAAATGCTGTTCTGATTGAAATGGCTCACAGGGCTTAATCTGTTTTAGAATTGCAAACGAATGGCACGTCAATAGCACCTCAGCAACATATGCAACGTATGGTGCCGCAATCGGCACCGTTCTATGGACATGAGCCGAATATCGCCAATAATGGTTCTTTCTTCTTTTAATTCAACTTATTTTGCTCATTTTTCTTGAATGTAAGTTCAGTTTATCGAAGCATTGTCCATCACTCTACCAACGAAATGACAATTCATACTTTTTGTTTCATCATATGATAGAAGTGTTGTTTATCTATCCTTCATTTGTGTATAAACGAGTGAATAAATAAAAGAACGAAACAATTTAGTATCGCCTGACATGTGTCTTATTGGGTGTTTCTTTATTGTTGTCGAACATGAACGTGTATTGGTGGATCGTTTGGATTTGCAAGAGATTAGTGCAATCGTGAGACTACATGGCGGTGAGATTGAGATAGGACCACGTGCCTATACAGGCGCTAATTCAGAACGAATAACACATGTCATTTGTGAATCGTTGAGAAATCAACTAGTACAGCAAGTTTGTTTTATTTTGTTTTGTTTTGTTTTTCATTGTCATTATCGATATCATCATCTTCCTCATTAAAATTATTTGTAGTTTTATCAATTTTATTCTCTTATTTTTGGATTTTCTCAATAGCAATTCAATTTCTTTGCTTTGCCGTGGAATTCATTTGATTTGGACGTCTGCAATTGAATTAAATTTTATCATCATTCTCATTGTCATTGAAATGGATTACGACTTAATTGGTTTCCATGTACGGGGAATAACATTAGATGATCTGTCAGTGTGATTACTTGATCTATCGTAATTTGCAAATCTCTGAAGTGATTATTAACATTAGCGCTACCATTAGAATTATTATTATCAGCATTGTTATTATTATTACTTATTATTTTCGTTATCATTGTTATTTCTATTGCCAATATGATAAATATCCTCCCTAGCTTAAATCAGTCTCGTTTCCTGCAGGTGTCTCCGGGAATGTGTTAGCAATGTGTTACCAAATTGATTTCTCTTATATGCATTGTTGTTATATGTACGTAACTGTTTTAGGCATTAAAGGAGCGAAAACGATGTGTCACACTACAATGGCTCAATGATATTATTGCAAAGAAACATTTAGAAGCTCCTTTCCGGGTATCACACCTACCAACCTTCTGGGCTGATAATCATCGTCCGGCGACTGGCAAGGTGAGCGAATTTCTGCGACGTTTGTTCGAAAAGAAACTTCACTTCATTTAACTTTGTTGGAAATTCGAATGTGCTGTCGAAGAATTCGCGTAGGATTTAGTTCTGATCAAAAATATACTCGTGCAGTAAGTGAAGGCAATCTTTTTGGTTGGCAATATGTGAATCACGATATTCATCGATTATTTGAGTCTTATTGGCGTCTAAAGTGAATTTTTGGTAATGTTCAAGATCAGCTTTGTATTGATTACGTTGACATGTGCATTTCTATGTTTATGAACAAATACTCGTTTCAGATAATCGCAATCAACGGTTTCAGTCACAACGAACGCAGCGGTATCCGTATGATGATCATCGCCATCGGTGCTCGTTTTACACCCTACCTCACCAAGCATAATCACTTCCTTATCACTAAAACGTCAGTTTACAATCGCCCTTCTCGTATTTGTTTGATTATTCTAGATCGTGTCCTCATTTTGTTTTTCTGACAATTGCATAATGCTAATCCTATTCGATTTGCAGTTATCTTCTTTTATTACAGAAACATTTTCAAAACGTTTGAAGGGTTCAGTTTGTTGTTGTTTTAGAGCCGAAGGTGCAAAAGTGGAGAAGAGTCGTGAATTGGGAGTTACAGTAGTGAATTATCAGTGGCTTATTGAATTGTATTTGGGTATGAAGACATCGATCCAAGAGAACGAAAGTGCCTATTGTCCAGTGCCTGGAATGTTTCCAGAGGTGAACGTCTCACCGTATACACTCGAGTTGTACAGTGAAGTTTGCAAGCAACTTTTAGGTTTGTTTATTTCTCATCGAATGCACTGGTGGGCAAAGTTAATTTAATTATTTGTTCTAGAATAATGCAAATAACTGAGTGCTAACTGAGGGAAATTTTTTGATTCGGAGCAGAAGTATTCTTGATTAGTAAACTGATCAAGTTATCAGAGCTGTCGTCGAAATTAGTTCAAAAATTTAACACTTTCCTTTAGCAGTTTTTAGTAGTTTCGAAATCATTCGATGAAATTCCATGAAATTATTGGAATTTTGTTTCAGCAGCTTGGAGGAAACCAGTGATTTTCTCGCCTGATCAGTGGCAGCGTGCGGCTGAAGTGAAACGAAACGTTGAGAACGATGAGAGCATTTTTCCAAACAAGAAACTCCGGTATGTTTGCGGCGCTCTAAAAATTAATAAAATGAGTGTTTCGATTCATTCGCATAGAATTCAAGATTATGGTGTTTGATGAAGACTCTAGAAGTAGTTATGATCTAGCGTGAGGTCCCAGTATCGCTCATGACCAGTGCCTACTACTGTCTCATTTGAAAAGCTACTAATTTCTTTATGAATCTCTTTATTGAAATCGTCACTTTTTTGATTTTTTTGAATGCTTGCAACGTTACGATTTGTTTATTTCGGCTTGATTATCAGTGATTCAGTGTGGATTTTCTTTGTAAGGGTCGCAAGACCTATTGCAAATATTTAATGAATAACTAAATGATTCCCTTCATTCGAATGATGAACTCATCCATCTGTCTACTTTACCGTAATAAAGCATTTGCTAAATTTAAGGATGTCAACGCCACCACCAACTGACGAACAAATCGTGGAACAACGAGCCCAGTTGGGACCACTGAAAGATGCACCAATTGTTTGTTTCAGTGGATTCACAGCTGAAGAAGTGTCTGCACTTGAGAAGGTTCTTATCATTTCCTGTCGGCTAAATGATTCAGTTTCGTTTGCCAACTTTTCTTCATGATTGAAGAATAATCGTGCAATAAGCAGTGTTATGCGTTCATGAACAGAAATTCGCCTCATTTTGGAAGTAACTTGAAAAGAAATCCCTGAAAAGTAGCTGCATCCATCAGTCCTGAACGCAATTTATCAAAATTTCCAGCAGCGTACCTTCCTACACACAACAGTTTATAATCCGTGTATATCATGCCACATTTGTTGCGAATGGAACAAGTTCATAGCTCTTCGCTTCCTTCATGAAAGCAATATCGAAATAACATTCAAGAGTCTCGTCTCAACTAAAATCGTCACTTTCAGAAAGTGCGTTTCCTTGGTTGTCAAGTAACGGACTGTGTCTCTGAATGCACGCATTTGGTTGTACTAAATCTTTGGCGAACAATGAAATTACTTGAAGCAATTGCATTGGGAAAAAATATTGTTGGTGCAAATTGGGTCACTGATGGTTATCGATATAGAGTTATACCAGGTAATATTGTCACTGATAAGTTATCATTATTAACATCGTTCCTGTTAGTATTATCGTTATTGTTGTTATGGTATCTTTGTTTTCTTATCATTTTATGTAGAACTGAGCCTTGGTTTGGTGATATACCTTTCTGTCATTATTTATTCATTAAATAATTTGTTCTTATTGCACATTTCTATGCAGTTTGCAGATATCATTCATAAACTCTTGCAGATACTTTGGACTATTTTGCACGTGACGATGAGAACGAGAAAGCGTTCGGTTACAATTTAAAGTATAGCGTTTTACGAGCTAGGTATCGACGTGTTTTTGAGGTCAGTTCCGTTGCTTTCCATGTCATATTTACCATTTATGTTTTCATTTTTGACTGTTTCATGTTTTATTGCGGATTTGCTGTTCATTTTGAGTTTGGGTGTTTGATTGAAGGGATTTAAATGATATGAATTTTTTTTCGTTTTGGGTCATGAAAGTTTTTGAGTACATTCATGGTCATCGAGCATTCTATCTGCCGTATTTTCAGGAGGTAACTTTCTATGTGACGCCAAGCGTTGAGCCATCTCACAAAGCGATCTGTTCGTTGATATCCGCGGCAGGTGGTAAGGTTCTCAAGGAGCGACCTCAACCGTATTTCGTCATTCAGTGTATTGAGGTGTGTTTGCGGTTCGATTTTTTCTCGCTGTGTTCAGTTCTGTTTCAGTCTTTTGAGCAAACTAAATTCCTTGAAAACATTTCAATTGTACTGTGATGAATTTTCAGTTGTCTTCTTGAGTTGATGTGGCTGAAATTTTGATTTCAGCTACGACACTATTCTCAAAGAACACAGTCGTTTACTAAGTACACTCAAACAAATTTCGCATTCTTAAACAGATTTTTCGTATTGATGTGACTAGTCCATGCTTGAAGAAATATCTCATTAATTTGTTACCTCGATCAGAAAACTTTGTATCGAACAAATATCAAAATAAGTCAATCTTTCAGACTGATTCTCCGCTGATTTTGGTTGGCAACGAAAGTGATATACATTTGTTGCAATATTTGACTGATTGTGGAATGCGTACGTGTTTAATTTTTTTTTCATTTTTTTCATTTCTTAAGCACTTCAGTTTCATTAATATCCAAACACGTCTTTATCTTACATATCATATGAAATTGAAGTGAAATGATACGGTGTTTATCGTGTTCGGCACTTGTCATGTTTCAATTCGAAATGAATGGTGATTGATGAGAAGAGTCGTTGTCAATCCCGATAAATATAAGATGTTTTAAAGAATAAGTATCTTGACCTTGTTAACGGATTAAAGTGTGAAATTTTGTGGTGTCACTAACAGAATACATTGAAGTGGGGATACCGCTGTAGTAGGCAAAAGTAATTTTGATGTAATCAATTTGTTAATTTATGATATTTCAGCGGTCTTCAACATTGAAATAGTTCTAACAGGTATTTTACGACAAAAATTGGAGAATTCGGTGCTGTATCGAGTAGCCCCAATGCGAAGCCCGCTTCAACAGCCGTCCCCAAATGCAACTCAACAACAGTCTCTCACATCGCAACATCCACCTGCAACATCGAACAGGACGCAAAGTAATGCACAACGTGTTGCCACATAATAACCACTGTAATAAAACGTTCATAGGATCGCAAAAATTAATGTTTCTGCTATATCGTTATGTATATAAACAGTTTCGAGCCCTTCTTAGTCATTGGTAGTTTATTAAATGGATGACTGTTATTGCAAATGAGTTTTCGTTATCTTGATACTCTTTTTAAAAGATCAGTTGAGTAATCAGAAATATGGATCTCTTACCATCGTTATTGTTCCTTCTCATACATTTATCTCGCATTGTTGCTTGAGTCGAAAGTGACCTTTCGGTATAGTCTGGCCACGACTGCATGAATTCTTGGTCTTGTCGGGATTTGAACGTTGAAATTTCAGTCAGTCAAAAGAACCGATTATATGTTTGTTTGATTTTTGCGCTCTCTTTCACTCCTTCCTTTGATTGAATGCATCAGATCCCGATTGGTTTCTTATGTATATACATATATTTATGTGGTGGTGTACTGTTACGCTGAATTGGATTTACCAGAAATGTTTGACAGTTTTGTTGAAAGTGTTATTTTCGGAGGAATGTCAATGAGACATTTTTGTTTTATGAGCGTGACGCTATTTTCAGTCGTCATTTTATTATATTATATATTGTATAATTTTTTTATTTGTAAATAAAATGTTTGTTTGTGAAAAATTGAAATATGTCGTTTTGTTGTTTTAGTCAGAACTAATGACGTTTTCGTTCAATGTTTCAAGCGTACTCAGGTATCAATCCGTTGCTGGCATTATTGCTGTGTTAGTAACAACGAACATGCACGCTTCAGTACAATGCGTTTGTTATCGGAATGAAATTTTTTCATCAGCGCTGTGTAATTGTGAATAGAGGGACATCGTGAGTGCTGATGAACGGAGTGAAATATCGTCTCTCATCAGTAGTAGGAATTGATTCAGTCCTTTGGTTGGACAGAAAAGATCATCGGTTTGGTGCAGGACGAGTGGATCTTTCTGAATTCATTTATTATTATCACTTAGTTACGCTGAAAAGTTCTGAAAGTGGAAAATCAGTGGTAACAATAATCGATCATAAATGACAATAGTGATAATAATAATCTGAATAACAGGTATTGAACGAACACATACGTAATAAGGCTGCAAATAAATGACCGAACAACATATTAAACACAAGTCGGGTAATCAACATTGCATTAAATGGAGAACGAAGCTGATTCATCAATCACATTCAACCGTAATACTTTTATAAAACGGTTCTTTCAAGGAAGCCAAACGCTTTCCCATGCTGTAAACCTAAGTATGCCCACAAATTTAATTGAAGCTAAATCAGAGTCAAATCAGGTTTTCATAAGCTCCAAATTATTTGAAGTTTTCTGTTTTCAACATTGATTAATGCAGTCCTAAGTTTTACCGAGTAACACGGTCATTTCTTCATTTGGATCCCTCAGATTCTCCAGTTTCAGAAATGTAAATATGTTGTCGGGCGATTCTGCTTACCTTCAGAGAAACATGATTTTCTAGAGGTATCTCATAGCTTGGCGCCACTTATTTCAATGCGCTCTATCTTCATAGATCAATCTGTACATTACTTTAGCATTATTAGGATCACCATCTTCAAACAAACGCTGTCCTAGGTTTGCCCAGCAACATGGTCACAATGGATTCCACAGATTCTTTAGTGTTAGGAAAGTACATATGTTGTGGGGCAATTTTGCTTACAATTAGTTTAAAGGAAACAGCTGATTTTCTGAAAATATCTCACGTATCTCAGCAGCACTCATGCATTTCAATACGCTGTAACTCCATAAATCAATCTGTACATTACTTCAGCAATATTAGCGTCACCATCTTAAAACTAGCGATTTCCTACTGAAAGTTTCTTGTTTCAAATTGCTGTTGTAACGCGAACTTTTTGCTGTAACGTGATTTTGGTCGCTCAACTCATTCATGGTTTGACAATTGAAATGAAACAAAGACAATATAACCCAGAAACAATAAAAGGAGCATTGCAAAGATATTTAGAAAGCTTCTAACGAAACTATCAGTGCAAATTTCAAATAACATATCTTTTGAACGTTCAGTATGATAACTTTGGTATGCAGTTTTGACATACGATGATGCTATGAGCATTGCATTCTTTTGACATAAAAAACATTGCACTGCTGATTTGCTGTCATTGCCACAGGGATATATGAAACATCTTCTGCTTTTCCTATTCGCAAATGAAGTCATCACGGAGGCTCAATCAGTCAACTATTTCTACGTCTGTCTACCTCAGATTGACAATGTTTATGACGCAAATACTGAGGAAATGAATCAACACGTGAAACGAATCAAAAAGAAAACTGAATAAAAATAATCGTTGAAAATCATCATTTCAGAGCTCCAAAATATTCTTATCAGTTGAAGGTCGTCTGATGACTTTTGCACTCATTTTGCTTTAGCATCAGCGAATCGAAGCATGCGTAAAATGATTTGAAAACGATCCCTCGTGAGCAGTTTATTGAATATGGAGCGATTGTCGCTTGCTATCCACATTTGCAAGACCAAATCTCCATTCGACTTTCAAGGACCAATGAGATTATGAGTTCCAATGAACTTCTTGATTTCAGTAGCGCCCACTGGTGCCCAGTCTTCTTTGAGCTTTTCTTGTCCTCCTTTATTCGTTCGTTTGGAAATTGCTTCAAGACTATTTTGTGGGAGCAAGGTAAAATATTGGTGGTTCTGGATCGGATGGTATAAAGAAATTCAGGTGTTGCTGGGCAAACCTGAGAAGACGGTGGTCCTGAACATGGCAACTTCGATATTCCTACAGTAACGTGTAGATTGCTCCTATAGTAATGCAACGTTATGAACTGCAAAGTATGTTCGAAAAGTAGTATGAACGTTAAATGAATTTGCAAAATTCTGATTCATTGCTTTTTCATTATGGAGAATTTAGAAAGGTGGATGGATAGGTGGATCTATAGAATGACATATTTCTAATTAACAATAAACATATTTTTAACACTACACACATTTGTCATTGACACAAACGATCTACTGTCTCACTATCAGTAACAAATCAATATTACGCACTATCATGCATTTATTGCATGATATTGAGTAATATTGATTGGGCTTTGAAATGTGATGTGTAAATTTACGTTTTAAAAGCCAGTGGAGATAATGTGCTGATAAAATACTCTTCGTATGTTGTTACTGTTATTCAATAGTTAGGCATTTTCGATTTTTTGAGTTTCTAGCGTATAGCTTCGTTATCGTTTTGGTGCACTTTTCCTGGTAACACGAATACCAATCTCTTAATCACTTCACTTTAACAAACTTTTTTATCATTATTCGTTATTTTGTAACATTTTTGTACAATCGAGCAATGTTGAAGCGGCGAAAATATAAGAATTCGTTGAGGATCGTTTCATATATTCAGAATTTTTTGAACAGCTAAAGAAACATTCCGTTACACA
This sequence comes from Anisakis pegreffii, assembly GCA_035041965.1. Lineage (NCBI taxonomy): Eukaryota > Metazoa > Nematoda > Chromadorea > Rhabditida > Anisakidae > Anisakis > Anisakis pegreffii. The sequence continues at coordinate 2,300 of JAPYMA010001728.1, read as the reverse complement.
TTAAAAACCTGAAAAAATGACTCTTATGGCATTATTTCTCGAACCTTTTAGTAAATTTGGCGATTTTTACATTATCTCTTACACCGTTTTAGGCCTAAACGATTTTTTCCCATCAAAATATTCAGCTGCAAATGAGTGTTTTCACGTTTCCCGTTCGATGGGAATTGTGTTCGTTGTGACGATACCTGTCTTTTCAACGGCTTCGATGGACTGCTCACTGAAGTTGAAATCGCTTTGCAGTATTGTTTTGCGACAATGAGTGAAACAAGCCAACAGACCAAGCTCTTACCATTCCCACCCAAATATCAACACATCGATAATCGTTATCGATTCGCTAAACGGTAAACTACTCGTTTTTATCCTAGCGATTCATCACGACCATCCGAACGCATTTATTTGCTGCTTTAGCAGCACATTCAAATGCTCAATGCGCATGTGAATTTGTTGCCGAAGCAGAAGTTTCTCCATTAAATTACGGAAAAGTTCACGAGATCCGCAAGGGAAATCCGAAAGCTTGCTGAAATATCCTTGGTAAGTTTCGAGTTTCAACAAAAGAGCATGACAATATTCAGAGCTAAGTGGCTGTTTGGACATTTTAACCAATTAGATGATTATCCGCTGAGAGAACGAAAATATCTGAAAACGCGGTGGTACTATGGGAGACGACATCCAAGACCGGCTCCAATTTTGCAGCAAAACGTAGCGCAGATCACCGAGGTAACTATTGATGGGTCACATGCATATCCAGCACCCAAATCAATAAATCCCCAACATTAACTTGCTATCACTTTCGGAAAATATCAAATGAAAAGTGATAGGTTTGATAGGATAAAACTATTGTGGCTTTGGTTTGATTTATTTCTCATTCAACACTTATAAAGATACGAATGACCTGCTTCGATGAATCCTTTTCTCGATGACGGATATCGATTATTGTCAAGTTGTTCATCTACTGACCGCGGGAGGAAGCTCTTGGCAGCTACTCCGTCAATCACAATTTTTTAATGGGCACTAACGAGTAATCCCCTGCGATATTCATCCCCTCAGGAGAGAATGTATACTGTTCAGAATCAGTCCATATATGCTTCTTCTAACTTCAGAAGGTTGTTCCTGATGTCGTTTTGCTGAACGTGTTCAAATACCTGCATCCAATGGACCTCATAAATGGTGCTTCAAGAGTTTCACGACGGTGGAATCAGCTCAGCAGATCACCATCGCTCTACCGCTATGTTCGCGTATTAGTCAATCAGCAGTCTGCACAAAGCGGAAGTGCGATGGAGTTTTTGCAGCGGGTCGGCGAATTTATGTTCGATGTTCAAATCAGCGTCGAATATTTGACGTGCTAGTTGAAGAGAGACAACATAGTGGTAATACGTGCGTTTATATTGCAGACTCGGAATCATATTCGAAAACTATCGTTGATTTATGCGAACGATGTGTCGTTCGTTGATGTATTCCCGGATTGCATGCCAAATGTCACAACACTCGACATCACTTCTTTCCCAGTTATGCTCCATATTCTTACGCAATTAAATCTTACATGATAGTAGGAATCGATGAGTCTGAATCGGTGAGAATACCACTAATCTGCGCTGATAGCGGGAGATTTTCGCTCGATGTGGTGAAGCAGTGTTGATTCAACATGTTAAGTGCTGCCGATATTCAATAGATGTTTCATTTTTACAACGCTTTATGAGCAAAAGCTTATAGAAAATTTACGTACATTTGCATACTAGTTGAAGCAATGCTTTGCAACCTTTTTTGCCCGTCGACCACCTAAAAAATTTCAAGATGCCCTCAGACTCCGTACAACATAATTTCGTGACAACCTGAAACAAAACAAAGTAAAGATATTTCAAAAAATGGAGGTGAGCGGTAGAAGGGTGAGCTTACAACCCGAGGTGCCTCGCCTATTTTAATGGATAAAAAATGAAACGTCATCCCCACCCTCTCATCGCACCCACTCTCCAACCCACTCTCAGGCTACTATCTCTCTAATCCTCACGGAGTCCAAGGACCCCTGAATGGGAAATCCTGATTTAACAATTTTTTGAAGATAGCTAAATTTGATTTTTCAGAGGTTACAAAGTGCTCAAAAGAATTGGTTAGTTGTTTTCCATCGGTAGAAGAGCTCATTATGCCTGACGTCGGAAATGTGAGTATTTTCGTTCTGTTTTTGCAATAATACTAATTTACATTCGTAAATGAAAGCGTTTCGTTGCTGACAAATTCTATCATGTTGAGACAAATTCGATCATTCACGATCATCTTACATTAGTTAAGGAGATGTAGGCATTTTG
>JAPYMA010001723.1:0-24173 GCA_035041965.1 Anisakis pegreffii | reverse complement strand
AGTTACATGCCTGTTTCAATTTGATATTCATTTCATTTATGAATTCCACTTTCCATTTCCAATGGAATTCCATGTTACCTTCATAATCTAACAGTTTCGATCCATGCCCCGCATTGTATTCGCTGGTAGAGTCAGCTCGTTCTGATTCTAAATGATCACTTCGTCCTTATCAAAAATGATCGGCTCGTTCTGATCATAAATGTGCATTAATTTCATCGATGCACATTTATGATCAGAACGAGCTGATCATTATGAATTTCATCGATCTGTTAGTGGTACCAACCAATTGATCACCACAGATCATGTCTCTTTGATTGCCTTACTCATTCAGTAATCATTTACTTTTGTCATTTATGTTTTGTGCGGTAGAGTGGTGGTGCGTGATGCACGTTTGTATGTGTTATTCGTGAATTTAGTTTGTTGACGTATTTTCTGGTGCAATTCAGAATTGCGCCGTAGATATTTTGAGTTTATGTAACCTTCCAATTCTTCACATTTTTTAATATCATATCGCTTGTTAGGTTGATGATTACGTAGATTAAGGAAAATATAATAAGGCGACTGCTATTGTTAGCAATGATCACCTTAACGCAAAAGTTGGATTGTTGAATTGCGAGAATGTTTGGTAATGTATTACCAATGATACTTTATTAATATTTTATCACCATTGGAATTCACCTGCTCTATTCAGTATGGAATATTGGTAACCTCTGAGGTTAAATTATTAATGATGACTGTTTTAAATCGCTCGGATCGTATTGAAGGAAATTTGACGAAAACTACGAATTAATCATTTGATACTGTTATAGACCGGAGGTGATCGAGCGAACAAAATGTGACAGTTTATGCGATGCTGTCAGTGACCATCACCTCGAATCAAAGGTGAGGAATTGAATCATTTTTATGGGGTTTAATTTGTTTGTTGCTGATATGAAATTACTTTATTGTGAATCAACCTTGTCAATTTCTCTTGATCTGGCAGAAATCTATCGTATATTCAGTAAGTATGGGTATTGTGTGAATATTCCCTGTTAGGCGGGTTGATGTATAAAATATTTGTGTGATAACAGACATAATAATGATTGAGATGTTGATATTTTGGATAATGTAGCAATGCGATATTTGTTTGAAAATCATGTCAGCATTTAACCGTCATATAATTCCAGGTAAAGCCGCTAGCTGATCATTCCAACCGGATGGCGAGAAACGACAACCCAAGGTGATGGGTCGATGGAAATCGACAGACGTGACGTTATCAATTCGACTGTGGATCAATATTCAACAATATCGCCCGGATTCATCAAATCAAAACAACTGCAATGAACAATTCAACGAATATTCGGTTCAACAATATTATTCAACAATATTCAACAAATATTGCACCATGGCGCAAAGAAGCGCCAGGTTAGTAGTTTCGAACTTGTACTTAGGGACAAAGAATAAAATTCAGTCGTGGTCAGTGACCACTTTTTTTGCATACTTCATTCATTTAGTTTTTAATTCATTTATGATTATTGTGAACTATGTTTGTATGTAATGTTGATGATCTGTAAATCATGGTTTATTTGTAATTGACTAATTAAGAAAAGATGACAATACAGTGGCAATTATTATAGTGCATTGTTAAATGTTATCATTATCGATCATAAACTTGTGGAGATGTTTATGATGACTCGTATGTTTTAACTGGGGGGATTTTTTAGTGCTTTTTAATGTAGTTGTTAATGCTATTTGCGATATGTTATGATAATGTTTTGTGTTATTGCTGTCATTGGTATTGTCACTGTATTGCGATATGCTGAGAAGTTTAGCTTATTTGAAACAATTTGATATTAATCGAAAAGTGTTATAAATTCTGATTAAGATTATTGCCTATTGGATTTTGTTTTCTATGTATTCATTAATGTTGTGAATTAATTGATTTGTATGTTACGTATAATATCTGTACTCGTGTATATTGCCAAATATTGTCATGGATGTTTTCATTAATTGTTACTTTATTTACTTATTTTGTACATTCATCGTTTTTGTGGATATTGTAAACTTTTTTATAAGGGATGTGGATAGGGCGAAGGAGGGATGCGGCACGTAACGACCCGCTTAACTCCGGAGCCAGAGGCAGGGACTTGGACTGGCTACAGATATGGCCCATCCCACCTGATTGAATTTTTTTTCAGTTTGTGCACCCCGCCATTACCCCCCCCCTTCCCTCCCCAATGTGGACTCTATTACGTGAATTCGTGTTGGACTCTAGCATAGATATGAGATTAGCACATTTCCTGATATGTATTGAGGTAGCTGTCGCAGCTTTCACTTAATTTCATTTAACTTAGTCATAACTTTGACTTGACTTAGCTTCACTGCGACTGTACTATAAGCTTACTGAGCCAGAACTTTGGAACGACGACTGGAAATTCTTCACATCTGACTGAGTCCGTATAGCGCTTAGCGAACTTTGACTTTGCTTAACCGAACGTTAGTTCAACGTTATTAGCATGCGATTTAGATAAGCATTCAGCTGTCTGTGGACAACCTGACGCAATATCCTAGTCATGTAATGGCTGAGGAAAAAGCTCTCGGAATTGATCGATTTTTAGAATTAGATTTATAAGATCAGAGAATATATAGTTTGTTGCGGGAGGAGCTGTGACTGGGGTTGATAATAGCTGCACTGGCATACAAGAAGAAAAAAATATCCCTGTTAAACTGAGTTTCATGAACGTAGGGTATGAATCGCCTTATGAAGTTAGCGGTAGGTCTGGAAAGTTCGCCTGGACCACTCATCCTGTAGAGTAGAGTTGCTGTATGGGTGACTCGAAAAATGTCCTCCTCGTAATGCTATTTAGCGACAGCTGGAACAGGTCTGATGTGATATTATATGTGTAGTCGATGGTCATTCTTAAAAAGCAAATTTTGGTTGCGTGGGTGATCCCAACCTGTCGAGCTGCCAATAAGAGGGGCTAGGTTTAGGTAAATGCGACAGGCGTTCCCCGCCTACCGGCAGTCTCGGCGAATTGGGGAGAAATGTTTTGAAATATGCCTGCGATACTTGCCCGAGTATCGTTAGCATTCTTTCCGCACAATATAATAAGGGCGTTCCCGGCCCGGGAAAGGCGCCAATTTGACCGGGGATAGGGAATGCGCGTAAGTTGGCCTGAGTAGTGCCTTCGGGCATTTGCTTGGGTAACGAGGGTTCCCGGACTCACCGTGCGCACTTTCCCTTAACAGGGGGGAACTATGATCGGGTTGACTATTGACTTCACTCATGAAATCACATCGCTTAGTTTCGATGTTGCTAAAAGTGTTATAAGGAGATATCTCTCAGGTGTTTGTGGTTACTCGCCGAAGCTTATCTATTAGCTAGTGTCATGATGGCATTCATACACTTCTATGATGCAATCCTTATTTCCCTTGCCAGTGTGGTTATTGTCTGTCATCGATGCTAATAGGACACTTGATGACTATAAGAAATCCATCCGGATGGGAGGAGAGGCATTATAGTTTCTGCAGTTTTGTTTTGAATAGCTTCACTGGCATATAAGAAGAAAAAAATATCCCTATAAAACTGAGTTTCATGAACGTAGGGTATGAAGCGCCTTATGAAGTTAGCGGTAGGTCTGGAAAGTTCGCCTGGACCACTCACCTGTAGAGTCGAGTCGCTAAGTGGTGACTCGGAGAACGCCTTCCTCGTAGTGCTGTTTGATAACAGCTGGACTAAAGTTCCAATGTTATCAAATGTGTTATGAGGCCAAATCTCTCAGGTGTTTGTGGTTACTCGCCGAAGCTTATCTATTAGCTAGTGTCATGATGGCATTCATACACTTCTATGATAACATCCTTATTTCCCTTGCCAGTGCAGTTATTGTCTGTCATTAGTGCTAATAAGCCACTTGATAAGTTTGAGAAATCCATTTAAATGGGATGTGAAGCATTGTGGGTTCTCCAGTTTGTTAACGGGGAAACGTTTGAATATCATTAAATTTTCAAGGCATCGCCTCTGTTCGTAATAGTTGACCACTTCCGAGAGCTTATGTTCCGGGCCAGGATTGAACTGGATGACTGCGTTTGGGCTGCGCATAAAGGTTAGAATTCTTTCTTAAGGTGTTCGATAAGTTATCACCTCTCTTCTTAATAACTGATCAGTTTGGAGAGCTTATATCCCGGGCTAGGATTGAACTGGATAACTGCTGTTAGAGTTGTACGTAGAGGTTAGACTTGTCTCTTGGTTGCTAGCACATAGTCTTTTCAGGCATAAATTGAGCTGAAGTGTAAGTTATAAAAAAGTGATTTTGAGATAGTGTTTTCAGGGTAACATCATGAAAGTTTCTCAAGCTTTATTATTTGAGCACTCGGTTGATAACTCGAGGAGTTGAAAGCCATGTAGCTTTCTGTGGATTGCTCTCTCACCTTGTAGAGGATACAAGAGCTGGGTCAAGCTTCACCTAGCATTAGCTTGACTTGACCTCAAACTACTTTTGAGTTGAACCAAAATGGTACCTGCTGGCTTGATTCGATTTCGTTTTCAAGATATTCTTTCACAATTTGTTCCTGTTATCCTGTTTCGGACTGTGGGATTGGATATAGGCATTGAAATGTCATGTTTATGTGAATATTTGTTTGATTGTTTTATTGTTGTTGTTGTCATTTACGTGATTATTTCGTGTTGTTGTTTATGTGATTGTTTCATGTTTTCGTGTGTTTATCACCGTATTTATGCTCTCGTTGATCATTATCGTGTTTTTGGTGCTGTCACGCCAGGCATAATGAAGGGAAACATGGTTTGGTGACGTTCCGTGAGCAGGGTAGAATCGCAAAGTGCATTGGGAATCCGCCCAAACCGCTCGGGTACATTTCGATGTCACATGCTCACAACTTTGCCTAGATTAGAAGAAAGTGGGAAATATCAATGTTGCGTGGCGTGACAGCTGCATAAATGTTTTTCCACGTGTTACCACACATTACACCGAAATCGCATACAAGGATCCACCAGCTGTCAGCATCTCCGGTTTCAGCGAATTTAGGATTGTCATGACAGCAGCTATTGTAGTTTTGCGACAGTAAGTTTTTAGGAATTCAGTTGCTGTATAGGTTGTAGTTTTAGCACAGTCGTTTGCTTTGCAGTTAGGAAAGAAACTGAAAGGCTTTTCGAAATATGGATTTGAGAAGCAATTTTGAAAATGTGCAGATGCAACACAGTGTTAGAGAGCAGCGAAGGATGACTGAAATGACTAATTATGAATTGAGGAACTCACATATCATGGGAAGATTGTCACAGATATCTTAAGGTTGTCACACATAGTAAAACAAATCTCGAGGAATGAATTAGAGGTGTCGAATAGGATGATGGATTCTCTCAAGAGGAAACAGTTTGTAAGAGATTCTTCAAACGTCGTTTAGAACAGAATAAGAATGGACAAGCAATAGGGAACAGAGCATTTTTAGTATGACGTTTAATGCATGCGACAGTAAATTAATAGTTAATAAGCTTGAGATTAGATTAATAAGCTTGAGTTAGCGTCGATGTTGGGAAATTAGAAAAGAGATGCTGTCTCTGACTTCTGCTCAATTTTTTTGTACGGAATATGTAAGATCGGAAACCTCCATCGTCAGTCGTCGTGGGCGAGGTTTCATATCAGAATCTTGGGCAGTATTTGGACAGCGCTTCTGAATTTACATGTTCATCTTTCTTTGCATCAAACAAAAAATGAGTGAGGTAATTCGTGAAAATAAACACACAGTAGTAGTACATAATGGAACAGTGAATTGCTGATTTGAAAATTGCGAGGAAATGAGCGGTTGCTTTCGCAAATATTGAAGTTATTCAGTTGATTACTCTTATAATTGTAGTAATTAGAAAGCCTTTGTTTTCATAGATATGAATTGATTAGATTTGAGACTGATTAGAAGTACGCTGACCGTTCATTATTACAAGATAATACTATTAGTGGACAGTTTGATGCAACGATTCCATTCGCTGGTTGCTATTTAGCATCTCGTAAAAATTCTCACCACAAGTATCATCATTGGTGCTGGCTTGCTAGCTGCCAGTAGGTGTGTATATAGCAGTTTTGTATCTCTAAATTTTAAGCGGTACCTCTGGTCCCGCTTAACTATGGTAACTAGCCACGCCCACAAATTACGGTAGTACGCCACGCCCACGTGGCTAGTTACCGTAGTTAAGCGGAATTAGAGGTGCTACCCACGTTTTGTACGGAACTAAAATCTGTATGAGGATCCGTTTCAGTTTGCAAGTCATAAGAAATTTCTTAACGAAGATGTACCACCGAAATAAGTAGTGTCACGAAACAATTGGAGCGATGCATAAGTCACAGCGAATTGTGGTGTGATGGAACATGCATTGACCAAAAAATGTGTCTATGTTTCATATCATTTTGTGTGCACAGAAACTGATGTTGATGACCAGAAGTAACTGATGGTAATAAGCGCAATCAAAAAGAACGAAGTGAGCGATTTTTGGAACGAAGCGAATTGGTTTCGTTCGGATGTCTTCGTGAAAGCTTCAAAGGAAAACCATGAAAGTAACTAATAAAGTTTTGTAATGCAGTTTCTAACTGATTTTCTTTCTCCCGCTGAAAATACATGCTGAATTAAATCAAATTCGCATTCATGATCAGTCAGTGGTTTGTTATTATTGCTACTGTTATTATGATTTATTACTGTTGTTATTGTCATTATTATTATTGCTATTATTATTTATTATTTGTCATTATCATCAGTGTTATTGCTATTATTATTGTTATTATTCGTTGTTATTATTTACTATTTCTTATTATTTTTATTTATATTATTGTCAATATTACCATCATGGTTATTACCGTTACTAATTGAAAGAATAATTGAACAATTGTCATCACTGATTTCGTTTCGATTATTTCCATTAAGAACGATTCAAAAATCACAGTTGATGGCAACGTTCACCATTCATAATGATCAGCTTCATTTATCGCTATTCTTCTTCACATTTCGACGTATAATTCCATCGAAACAAATATTTGCTCAGTGAATAACATTACCATTCCTCAAACGCATTTCTTTCGATGAATGTTCAATTATCTCATCTTTCATAAGGTGAAACTGCCAACTGAATGCGAGATTCTTCTGCATCGGCTGCTATTCTGCACTCATCCGGTGCGGGGCCGGATGCTGGAGCAGTGAACGACGATTCTGATGGTGAACCGAAGGTGACTGCGCATCGGCGACAGGTGACTACAATACGACTTGGAAAGTGCACATTCAACGATGTGAAACAGTGTTTTATTGTTGTAGTGCGTTCTTTGTTTGTTGTTCTTAATTCATTTCAGTGCCACTGTGAATCGTAATCTGAATCACTTCTACTATCATAATCATCAGAATGCCTTAAGTCGATAAAAACATCTGATAATACGACTATCCCTACGTTCAAACCTTAGAATACTCTTTTTCGCCCCTAAATCTGATGTCCTCCTCGCGATTCGTCATCCATCTTCTCGCCATGCTTGGAATAACTGTGATCACTCGCATAGCATTCGCAGTCACCATGTCTCATTACGAAATCATTTCATAATCCATCCGCATTTTTTATCATTCATTTTGGAGACACCGCTCGATCACTGTCAAAATTGTCGTTTTAGAAGAGGCATTTCTCAAACTGCGCAAATTTCGATACGTTTAAGTGGTGTTGCTGTTTGAGTTTCAAATAAGTCCCATTTCGCGTTCTATACAGAACAGTTGCACATGAATCAGTTCAGATAGGCTCTGTCGGTCTTCTATTCATACTCATAATCACCACCGTGATTCTTTTACGAAACTTCTTCAATCGGTCAACTCAAACGACAACTTTGAATCCAGCACAAATCTATTTCAACGAACTACTTGAGCAAGTCAGAAGTGAACAGCACTGGACGGTGCGTGCTCGTTCGTGTTCATTTGGGTGTTTTGTTGCAGATCGTTTGAATTTTAACTTCCGAAGTTGTCGCACTCAAGTGCAATTTTTCGAAGTGCATTTTGAGAAATATTTGAAATCGGTGCCTATAATCGATGATCTCTTCTCAAAGTGACCAACTGAAATAGTGTTTCTAATTTCAGGCTGTCGCCAACGAGAATGCTTTTCAACGAAGACAGCTGATCGAGAATAATGTGGAAATACGTCGCGTAGAAAACTATTCAGCAACTGCTGTATGCTGCCGCTTCACTCAAATTTCATTGTTATCAATAGACCTCATCTAATCACAATACCTTTCCTAATCATTACCTCATATGCCATAGCGAATAGTACATCATAACGAATCATAATACTCTGTCGAGTAAAGTCACCGTAAAAATGTTGCTCTAAACTGGAACCAGTCCCAAAACAACACGCCATTGATAATGGTGTACGATTTTCCACCGGGACTTAATGAAACTTAATAAAAAAGTTATTGAAAACTTAATGAAAAAGTGTTTTTCACTGAATATCTAGAAAATGAATTGAACATTTACAAATTTTCATCAGTAAAAACACACTTTTCGATTATGCTGAAATCGCTAATCAGAACAAATATTAAAGCGATTTATACAAGCGCAGTGCTGAGATTCCTGGCCATAATAAATAACTTTATCATTGCTCTAATCACAATAATTATTGCAAAATCATGCGGTTCCAATTGTCAATTGATAAGTTTTTCTTTTCATTTGAGTATCAAGGTGAATATGAACGAATCTATTCGTCGACATTCCATCCTCGACATAGTTATGAACTGATTAGTGCTTTGCTAAACAAATTCCATATACCGCCATCAGTTGCACAACATTTCGATGCACGTCAACATTGGCCATTGTGCCGATCGTCAATTGCAAAAGTCTACGATCAAGGCGATTGCTGGAATTATTGGGTTGGTCCTCACTTGAATGAATGACTTTGGTTGTCTAATGGTGAAACTGGTTGCTGTTCGGAAATTCTGATTCATAAGAGAATTTTGCACGCTTCAGCTTAATGACGAACTATCGCCATACCAAAAAAACATTCATGATTTATTCATAGCAATAATAGTACATCTCAATGGCAACAGCACATTATAAAATAACAGTCCTGTTGGGTTCAACGATAATCAATCGAAACTAGTGTTGAAGTCAAAATCGTTTAAGTAATCTTAAATTTAACAAAAGCATCCCCAATCAATCGGCCACAACTCTTCTTTCAGCTTTTCGCAACATTATCCGCCATTGAGGATCGTATTTGTATCGCGTCGAATGGTGAAGAAAAGATGAAACTTTCGGCGTTTCACTTGCTAACGTGCTGTCAAGAGTGTGGAAGTTGTCGGGGTGGAAATCCCGAGGCGGTTTATATTTATTGGGTTAAATATGGTATCACCACGGGTATTTTTTACATTCTCTCATTGAATATTCTACTCAGAATGCTGCTGGTTCAGATAAAAATATACTTTTGCATTTTGGATCTGAGACCATCATAATCTTCAGTTTAAACATCACGCATTTACCATCAATGTTCTGTCATCGAATTAACGTGTTGATATGAGAGTGTGTCGTTGAATATAGAGGAACTGAAATTAATTTGTATGAGCAATCATTAATAGATCTTCAAGTATTCGGTTGACTTTTTAAAGATAAAGGAAAAAATATTCCGTTCTTGAGGAGTAGTATTCCTCAGGATAAAGTATTCCCCATTTGACTGTGCGGATAAAGTTCATAACAAATTCTATGCTCTCTAGAGCTATGTCAACCGTCCGATGGACTGATGTCGTACATAGACAAAGGTTGTGGCAGTCCATGCGCACTATCTTCAGTCAAAAAAGCGGATCGTCAACTGCGATCTCACATAAAACCGTGTCACAGTGAATGCTTCAATGCTGAGCATCGTTATCTGGATATTTACGATCAAACACAAATCAATGTTCATTACGGTGTGCACTTGGTCATATTACTTATTCGTATAGATCAGGCTTTCTCAGCCTGTGGTCCATGGACCTTCCAGAGATCCGTGACGGCATGCCAAGGGGTCTGAGAGAGGGTGGGGTGAGAAGGGGTGAATGAGGAGTGCTGGAGGGTGTGCGAGGTAAGGTATGGGGCACAAGGGCATCTTAAAATTTTCTAGGGGTCCATGGAGGAAAAAATGTTGAGAGCCAGTGTTATAGATCTTCAACCACATCAACTGTTCACTAAAGGTCTTTCTATTGAAACAATAACATCGCGCTCATTTGAGGTCATTACGTGAATCTGATTCAAAAGACCGCAATCAGCGAGCGACGTACAAAGTCGTGGGATCGCGGTGAGATTGTTCGTCGACAGATCTATATTGATAACACAAAGTGGTTGGATATTGTTAAGAAGGAACTGTTTTTACGTGGTTCAATAACAATGGATCTGATGATTTACGACGATTTTTTCCTTTATCGAAGCGGTTATTCTCATTTTCGTTTCAGTCAACATTTCAGAAACTTTATTCATATGCTCATTGAATAACTTCTCGTCATTCCTTGTGACAGAAGTGTATTATAATTTTTTTCAATGCTGATTCTCTGTCATTGCGAAGAAATGGAAATTGAAATCAATATTTTCGAAACACTTTAAATTATCACAAGCTATTTCAGTGTTCTAAAATTCTGAAATCAATGTTCTAAAAGTTCCGAGCAAACACATTGATGTGCGATTCCATTGCTATGCATTTTGTTTAGTGATTCGAAAGATTTACGAAAGATCTACGAAGATAAAGAGTAACCAATTGATAGGAACATTAAAACTGAGTGTCTGTTGATAGAGCTTTCTATCAATCTCATTTGCAGGTATTTACGAGCCTTTATCGACAAATTTGAACAGTCAATTATTCCGCTATCACGTAAAAGTAATTGGCTGGGAGATGGTTAACAATGAGACAGTTTTTATTGCGTTGAACAATTGGGGTGAATTGTGGGGCGAAAGTGGTCAGCTTTCGTTTGTTTAGTCAATGTCTCATCTCTTTTTTCCTTTTGCTCACTTTATTTTTGAACTTATTGAATAACTTAAGTAAGTCTACTCATCAACTGAATGAGTACACATTCAATTTTCAAACAGATTGACTGAAACTTCAGGAACATTTCGCTTCAAAGCGCGACTCGCATTCGAAGGAAATCGTCCACGAGCATATGCACCTTACGTTGCACCACTTCAAGACTGATAACCATTCAATACCGCACCGGAACTCTTTTTTACGTGCTTCAATAACTATGAATCTGATGATTTCTTCCTTTATTAAAGCGATTATTTGCACTTTTTCCTTTATCCGAGTGATTATTATATAAGAAATATTTTGTTGCCGAACAATAAACAATTACTTGCTAATTGATCTGCTATAATTGATCACATGTCTGAGTGGAATCTTATAAAGTAACAATAATAGCTGTAACGTCGCACTGGCGATATGACTCACTTACGTTCAACAGTGCAAATTCATAAATTCAACGTAAACTTTGCTGAAACAATCTCTTACATATATTCCAGTGGTCGCCACTCTCGGATACTCCATTATCCCCTTCAGTGGCCTGGCTGACCGTCATTACCCCCTCTTCCGCTAAAATAATTTACTTTTTGCACGCATAACGTCAGAACCAATTTCCCAGTCTCCTCCATTACCCTCTGACACCCAGAAATTATCCAAAATGGGTAATTTTCCCTCCCCTCTTATTAGGACCCCCGATATATACAGATAAATGAGAAACAAAAAAATCAGTTACCATTCATAAAAACCATTTATTATTGGATATAGTGATTATTACATAAGAAATAAATTATGGAAAGTAACTTGTTGCATAATTACTCAATATAAATGACAACTATTGATGATAGAATTAAAAACAGAATCGAATAAATCAATGCAGCAGTCAACAGGGAGAATAACCACTTTCAGTAGCACTTTAAAGGATCAAGATCCGATCGAAAGAATGAAGACAAAAAGCAAAAAAAAAGAAAAACAATTATTCTGTTTTCATAATAAAACTCATCCTGAAAACACACAATAATCATTCGGATCACATGCTCAACAATAACATCACATGTTATCACACAAAAAAAACAGAGAGATATTAGAATGGAAGAATAAACTTTTCAACAATTCCACATACAGCAACGGTTGAAGAATTAATCCGTGAAAAGACATCGGTTGACCCACAAATCCATGAATGAAGAATCATGAAAATGTGCTGACTCAAAAAACCAAAAGAAAAAAGTCCAGTTTCTGGACTTTGGCGGTCATTATTGAATCAAAAATCTGAAATACTGAAAGAAAACAACGACTCTAAAAAACTCGACTTCGAGGCATAAGGTCTTTTTGAAAAAAAACTCAAACTTGACAGGAATGAACGATCCCGATCATATGTTACTGCTTTCGCAAACTACTCAAAATCCTCAATTACCGCAAACAAATCGGATTGATAATTCAGCCCGGTAGCTCCGGAAATTGAAGAAATGACCAAAACAAAGGATAGTACAAAATTACTTCCACTCATACTGTGTTACAGAGATAATTTCGGTGGGTTCGTCGTCGTCTCATAGTCAGATTTGTTTGCACTTCATCACATTCAATCACATAAATAATAATCATAATACCATAACAATAACGATAACAATGATAATAGTTACGATAAAAAACAATAACAGAAACAATGTTGATTTAAAATGGAAAGAAGAGAAGTAGAACATAATATAAAAGGGAATTCTATAAATGAATGAATGAAACCTTCGTGCTTCCAAACAACAACACAGCCAACGCCCCTCTACCTCCCTATTATTGTTGTTTTCATAAAAGAAAACCACTGATCAATCACATAACGATGTGTATTATGACTTAACATCTTGATCGTTCACGCTATTCGCATACGCATCAAAAACAACTTCGTAAGTGCGCACATAACACCAAAATATCAGATAACCAAAATATATATCAACAATCATAATGATGATAATAACGACTGAGTGTTCAATGAATTCATTTATTTATTTATTTGCTTGAACTGCACTGATTCTTAGACCAATTGCGTCACGTCCGATCTCAGCAACCTGACAAACGTCACAGATTTCGCCAGATAAATCCGGGCAATATGATGCTCCACAGAAAGGACATCGCACCTGAAATTCAGTATTCAAATAGGAATCGTTTAAAAAATAAAAGACATAACACTGCTGGAACTTTGTGAAGCAGTGCTATTGATGAATTGTCTCTGTCCACTTTACAATGAGCAATATTTCGAGCAAAATGAGTGAGTTCGAATGAAATTCAAAGTAATTCTGAATTAAGACGGTTCGTTACTCACCTGTGGTTTGCCTCTGTAAAGTGGAGTGAATGTTCGTGAGCATATGACGAATGGATTCAACTCATCGTAACGTAACTGAAAATTGAATGCATCATTGCATGGACTTTTATACTCCTCGTTTCACAAATATAACTGATACTTTTTAAAATGATACAGTTATCACATTCATTGTTGTTATTGCAAGAAGAAGCTCAAACGTCAACACTAATACGAAATATTCCACTGAACCTGATGAGCATCTGTCGGATCCCTTTCAGCAATCGCCAATACTTTACGAATTTGAGCAGCAACTTCGGGCTTTGGTCCTGCAATGAAACAATCTCAGAATTACAAACATTCCTAATGGCTCACTTGGGACTGTCAACAAAGTTTGATAATGAAACTCGGAATCTTCATTCGCTAAAAATTTTTTACTGTGCAAAATGGAAACGGAAATAAGAAAATGAAAAAAAATCACAAGAAAAAGGATGAACGATTTCAATAACTGAATACTGACCGAGTTCAAGAAGTCTTCTAGAGAATGAAGCGCACGTTTTCATTTGTTTCAATCTGTAGAAGAGATTCACTGCCGTTCTCAACGTCAATATTTGATGCACCTGCAAATATACACAACATTGCTACCGTGACTACTAATCAATACCGAATCGAAAATGAACGCATTCAGCGTTCACTAAATTCTCTCAAGTAAGCGAGTTTGCAGTAAGTAACACCATTCAAAACGATGCACACTACTCAAACTTCAATTGTTAATAATGATACTATCCTTCGAGCAAAACACCACGAATAACAAACTAACTAAACACGCCAATAATATCAATCGCTAAATGGATTACGACTAAGTCAACAATCGTTTACAACTCATTTCAGTCAAAATTTACACATAAGTCTACAAGATAACACCAAAATGACTCACAGGTTGTAGTTGACAGTGCGTGAAGTAAGCGGCCATTTCAGCATTTCGTTTCGCATTTTCGATACCCTCTTTTGGTAACTCTTTACGAGCCGTTTCCAGCAGAAGACCAACCAAGTACTCACGACAAATATCGATCAGCTGCTGTGCTTCAGCCACCTAAATCCAGCAACTCAGAATAAATGCATCGAGAAATTTGACTTAACACATACGAAACATTACTACTAGGATCTCACAAAATAGGATATGAATAGAATAAAGGATGAAGCTCGGTACAAACCTCTTGTTTTGAATTAACCACAAGAAGCGGTACTGATAGCAGTAACTGACGAAGTTTCTCGATTGCCTCACCGAACTTGCCACTCGTTGTAAGATGATAACAAACTTGAAGGCGATTCGCCAGATCACCTAATTGTAAACCAACAGCCGGTAAGCCATTCTTACCAGCTGCATCTTGCCAATTACGCAATGGATACGCAAAATTCACTCCCGCAGATGGAAGTCCCTCGAATGCCGTACGTGATCTGTAAGCAAGTACGCATCACAAATACCCGAGAGAGTTCACTTAAAACTCTTCAGACGCTTCAACAACTCATCAAGCAATTTACAACTGCAAACGTACACACTTGCCAGCTCTATTATAAAGGCACAAGGGCATGAATTATAATAAAATATTACATATACTCTATACATATCACGGAATAATCTGTCTGCCCAACTACATTTTGTGGACTAAAAGAACGAGAACGAAGCGAAGTAATCACCTTGCATACGCGGTGAGAAAATGATGTTTAAAGGGTTGTATACGTGTGATACCGAGTTGATCTTGCAGAAGACGTGCCGCACTATCGAACGCACCTGCTGTTATGTGATCTGCTACCAATCTGAAGGCATTCAAACATTCAACTTAACGTCTTCCATTAAAACAACAACATTCACAGCAATAACAATAATAAAAAGTCAGTAATGCAACAAAAAAAAGAAAACAAAATAAAAAGATCCCCTCTAAAACGTTCTCCACAAAAAAAAACGAACCTTGAGCTATTTGGCCAATAGAATGATGGGGGTTGCCCTCTTGTCGGTGGTGAATAGAAACCGTCCTCGTCGTCAACTCCAGCCTTTGTGCCTACATCTGCTGGCAGTGCCAAATCATCGTCCACCTTAATTATAATACTACTACTACAGTAATCAATACCACTGTTTCAAATCACTCGAATCTTTTAATCATTTTCAACTTTACTCCACACAAACGCTTCCAAACACCATACAATTTGTTCAAAATCCTTAAAAATAGCAAAGAGCAGAAGTGAATAAATCGAAACAATCCACTTAAAGCTTACATCCCATCCGTCCTCATCACCGCCCACACCTTCTGCACCCTCACCGAGCAATTCATCCTCATCAATGTCCGGATTACCATCTTCATCCAACAGTAAATTATCACCTCCCCAAGCATCTCCAGTATCCTGAATACATTACAAACATCACAAACTTCGAAAACTTTAAACACTTAAGCGAATCAATCGCTTCTTAATAAAGCCTGTTCTTCAATTTCGATTCAAATACTCATCCTTCAATTATAATTGGCATTTCACCGTAACTTCAACGAACAGATAACGAATGAAGCACCAACCAGATCAACTATTTCCTCATTGGCCGCAAACGCGGCAGCTGCTCGGGCAGCTTTACCAGCCTGCGTTGCCGCACCTACCGCACCAGCTGCACCACCGAACAACTGTGCATCAAATGGACCACGAGATGTGCTTAGCAATGGCCAGTTGTCTTCCATCTACAAACAAATTTAATGACACAAACACAAACACAGAAACACTTCCTTGTCAAATGAACAATTGCAAATAATTAATCTCTCAACCAGACAACATAATCTTTCCAAGTAAATCTTGATGAATGGATGCAATCTCGTCCAGAAAAACTTCAAATCTCAACAAATTGCACTCAGTTTTCAGCAATTGAAACGAGAATGTCACGAGAAATGATGGATGATCACCTGACGAATCGGTGGAGGCGGTATGAGAAGACGAGCTTTCGCGTCAACGGGTGGTAGATTTTGACCTTTTGCCTTCAGTTCCGCCTCCAGTTGTGATGCCTCCTCTTTGAAACCGTGCGTTGCGGCCGTCAAATAAGCCAGAGACGTTTGACCGACCTCTTTCAGAACTGAAACATTCGAACAATTTGCCAAATATCCTAATTTCACCCGCATCACTGATCAAAACACCCCAACTCTCTCACTTCCACATAGAAAACGAATAATGCGAAACAAATACAGCTACTATTTATTCATTTTCAAAAGGCTTTCATGTGTACAACATTCCATACTAACACAAACAGCTGAAACGTATATCCATTTTCATCAAATCAAAATCAAAATGAGAAAAAATTAAAGGAATGAATGCAAAACGAGAACGCAAAATATCAGCAATACGGACTGACCATTGATTCGTTCACGAATATCGCCAAGGTAAAGTGCCGTCTCATACTGTCCATGGAAATCCTGGAAAAAGGAAATATGAACAGTTAACCGGCATGAAGCGGTGTTGTTGAAAACCTCAAAAAAATTCTGAATCCTTCCAAAATTATTCTGAAAATTGGTCACAGAAATCAATTAGTTTATGTGGTGTAAGAAGGCGAACACGAATAACCTTTCGAATTTGTGCGATCTTCATCATTTTTTGCAGTTTATCCATATTACCGGTTACGACGTAAAGGAACGCCAATTTTTGGAAGTTCTTCGTGCGTTGATATGACATTTCAACCATCTGCAATACGGTATCCAACGCTTAAGAAAACAATCGAACAACCCAAATCGCAACCAATCGATAGACTCTTCACAAATTTGACAACAACTCTTCAACTCTAGCGATAAGTGCGACGAGAATTACGTCCACAATAATCATAATAATGATTGGAATGAAAGCAATCACAAAAGATATAATAATAATAATAATAATAATAATAATAATGATAACGTTACGTACCTGATGATTGCCTTGCATCAGTGCGGCTTCACCGAGTGCCTCCCAAACAGCTTTGTCATCCATCTTTTTGGCCGCTTCCAATGCTATCTGAACAAAGAATTGTTTGTTTTGTGAATGAATGAATGATGCGTGAAAATTATTTGAGACCAGATTAAATACTTTCGGAAAACGACGAAGACATCGCTCATGTGCGAGGAACAAAAATTCCGCGATTTTTCTGAATACAACAGGGAAGGGGAGAACAGAGAGAGAGATACGAATCGGATCTCCAAATCGCCTCAACACGCTCCAACCGTTTATACAACGTGTCCGATTTCTACACAAAAAAACACAAATTATAAACCATCATCCTAATTGACACGAGCATCAAATGAAAACTGTGTCGAAAATTATATCAAATACACAATGCATAACAATAATCACAATCAAATAACTTTTCGAAGAAATATGCCAAAGCAAAACATACATCAAGATTGCCGCATTCCAGAGCCAAACCAAAGCGCGTTTTATCGTCTTTCACAAAGTGAAGTGCCACCTCAGGATAGCCTTTCTTTTGCAAGTACGCAATTATTGACTGTCCAACCATATTCGCTGATCGAACCATGTTCAAAACCTACAGTTCGAGATTACTTATTTCTTTACAAATCACAAATCAACACAATCAATTGCACAATATAAAAACCACCATTCAATCCCATAACACTGATTGCATTCTTTTGATTTTTATTTGCTCATCCTTTCTCATTGGTAATAACAATTCAAAGATAAACAGTTCTCTTCATCGACTATCAATCACAATGTTTTGGAATATAACTAAAATCAAACAACAACAAAAAATGACAAACTATTAACCTCATCGTATCTTCGATTAATCAACGCCAACTTAAAACGATATTCAGTTGGATCGATCGATAGCTCAACTGGTGAAGCGCCACTAAAAAAAAACATTTTCTTCACAATCAAATTTTCAGAATTTTCAAAACCAAACGAAAAAAGTCATCATTTCATTTGTGTCGCACAGCAAAATGCCGCTAAAATATTAACCAATTTGCACTCGCATACTCACGCTCATATTCAAATTCACGTTGATTTATCCAAAAAAATTCTTCGCATAGTAATTTCGAAATTAACCAAGTTCCGATCGAACAATGAGTTCGATTTGTCAACATCAATAAGACTCCTCAAGACACGAACCGATTCAGGCAATAAAGTCGTTCACCACGAACGGCCAATATATAGACGGGTACATCCAACGTGCGAATGATACCCGAATCACCGGCCGTTAGTGCGTATTTGATGTGATTCGACGTCGTGTACAAGAAGAGACCACCATCGTCCCATGCGCCACTCTTCACCCTCGTCGACTCTTGCACTGTGTGCAGGATCTGAACGTTTTGTCAAGAATTTATCCCCTTCAAAAATCACTTCTCCATCAAAATATACTAAGACAAAAACAAAAAATTCCACTACGTTCTCACATTTCCAATAACAAAAACACACTGAAAAATAATCGCACAGTAACAATACGAACACGATTCCCCCAATATATTCATAAAGAGAACATGATTCCGATAGTTTTTTTTGAACTACACACTGCTAACCTCAAGTTTCCGATTGATAAGCGTCAGCGTATGTTTGCTCAACAACGCTGCATATTCCATGTTTCTTGACCATATCACGTATTTCACCTTAAACAACGAATCACTTTAATCTTTTTGCTATCTGATCGTTGCTCACAAGGGCACAAATTAAATGAAATTCAATTTTATGAATTGTTTCAAATTGAAAAAAGACAGTCTTAAACAATTGCAACATTTAATAAGTCACATCAGTCAATGCCAACAAACTATACGAATGAATTGTACGTTAACGAAACACTCGATAATTGAACGAAGGAAGCGTCGCAAACCTTTGGTACTTTAACGGCCGCAATAACTCGCTTCTGCTGAACGTCAAGAAGTTGCAATCCTTCTGCATTCTTCAATAACAATAATCCCGTTCCGGCATAGAACAGTTCGTCCACCGTTGCATTCTGTTCAATCTTTCGATTGTCCTTATTGGACAGATCACGGATTATTATCTAAAAGTATCAGCGATGCAATAATCATACGAGTATAATACGGAACACAATCATCACCTAACACAATCAACAACTGAAATTTCATACATTTTAACTGCTGAATGCAGCACACCTACTACGAATGAGCAAATCGTAAACTTTATTCACGATCAATAATTTTTCAAATTTCCGCAACGATTCAATCAATCAAACGGTGCTTACCTGTTGATGTTTGTCGAGAATCGCGAAACGATTCCTTGCCACCCACACTGCTGCCGTTCCAGAGGAACGCTTTCCTTCAGGTACCTCACCCGAACCACCCTCATGCAAACTTCTCGGTACCTAAACAAATCATATCATCATAGTCTCAAATGTATCACTGTGATGAGCACAGATTACGGGAATCATGAAATGAATAATAAAATTAACAAGACGACCACCAACCTTGTACAATTCATATGTGCTATTTTCTGGATTGACTGCGCGAGTGAGCAAAAGGAATGCATTCTCAGCGGGATTATAGTGAAGTGAATAGTAGGGTTGGGTTAATTTATTACCACGCAGCTGAATCAATGGCACGTCTTTGCTGCAATATGTTTTCAATTTTACAACATTGCAATTTCTTCTAATGTTTTCAAATCACATGTAAATATACAAGAATTGTAACAAAATATACGGCGAATGTAATTTGAATACATTCATATTCAAAACAATTATGACGTCTATCCACAATAACAATTGAATGTAAGTAATTAATAAGATGAAATAAGACCGAGTTGGATTCAAAAAAGCGAACTTAGTTGTGATATCCAATCTTCGCAGTTGTCTGTCCTTGACGTAAAAGATCAAATTCTCATGCACACAAGATGCTGGTCTTTCCCGTTCAATTTTGAATATCATCATACCATTATCGTGACCAGCCGCGAACATGTTCAATGTTGGGTGTGCAGATAGCACCCAAAACCGATCATTATCATGTCTGAAAGCAAACAATCCTTCTTCAATTCCGAATAACTAAACATCAACAATCACATCACCTAGAAGCAACCTTAGAACATAAATTCAGCATGAATTACACACAGAAAATTCATCGCTTTCAACAATTCAACAGTATAAACATTCTGATCGCATTGTTTCTGAATCGTTTTCAGTTCAAGTTTATCATCACCAATAAATTCACTCACTCAATCCTCAATACCAATTCTCCACATTCTCATACCAACCTCAACTTCACAACAAACCAACTCAATACCTTTATTAACTTGCAGGCAATGCAATGCCTCAATTTTTTTCTTCGTCAAATGCTCATTAAAAATATTCACTGAAACAATGAACTGAATAAAACAACGATAACGAATGAAAGCAACCTGAACGTATGCAGGCATGTTCTCTTTTGCATGTCCCAAACACGAATACTCTTATCCTCCGAATTACTCAAAATCAACTCTGATTGCGGATGGAACAGCACAGACGATACGTTGCTGTAGTGACCACGGCATGAGTCCACCTAGAGCACAGAAATCAAAATTATTCTTTCTGCATGAAAAATATCAAAAATATTATTCTTTTCTAATGCAAAGAAAGTACTATGCGCTTTTGCCATCGACTTATTATCAGCGATTAGTTCCTATACTGCACTGATTTTACTCTGAGTTCATTAGGTATGATAATCGAATCAACGATTCCAACTCACTTCCCAAGCTTTACTCTCGTTATATCGCCACAGTTTCACTTGACGATCATCAGCACCAGATACGAGTGTTGGCATGGTTGGATGAAATGCTACCCAGTTCACACCTAAAATCAAACGTTCACACCCACTATCGTTGACAATTTTAAATGCCTGAGCTTTCACTTGAAACCAAATTAGACCCACTCAATTCGCTACTTCATATCAAGCTCCTATCAAACCAGAAATACATTTCCAGCACCTACTTTCCAGATCGCTTTGAACAAAACGATGATAAGAAGATTCAAAAACATAAACCGCTCTACAATCTACAGAATATTCATCAACTTTTGAGTTGAAACGATAAGGAAACAGAACAATGAAAGTGATATTGAATGATAGCAAAGAGGTATATGCTCTCCATCATTTGCAATTGTTGATTTTGAAACGAATTAAAAATTATCCAATCCATCGATTCGCTAACCTCGGTCATGTCCCTCCAGAACGTGCTTCACAACTACGTCTGGTTGGCCGAAAAGATCCGCCTGAGTAGCCGCACCAGTTGATCGACTCTTATTCACATCACTTCTGGCACCCGGTGAGACGTTCTTCTTCCTCAAACCAGAAATATCCCAAATTCGAACGGTTTGATCCAATGACGCCGATGCAACTAAGTCTTCAGTTGGATGAAACTGAGCACACATCACGTAGTGATTGTGACCTGCAATCATTCAAGTATTATACTACATCCCATTTTCACATATCAACTTAAAAGATGATCAGAAACTGTAGTTGCATAATATATTACGACGAGACTAAATACAAGTTTGCCTTTCGAGTGTTTGTTCACATATGGCTAGTATTCCTCCGGCACTACGCTATATCCGCTTATTCTTGGGTCATCTTATTCCCAGGGGTATAACAAATTTCCGATTCTCTTGACGAAAATGGCATCTTGTCTTCATCGAGTTTTTACAAAAAATATGACATCGATCAAAGCATGTGAGCAAATATCGCACGAATACAAATAAATAAAAATGAATTACTACCAACTGAACAGGTTCACTAACTAACGTGATATTGGTGAGAAAAGAAAAGGCTTTATTAACTAACCAGTCAAAATGGCGATACTGTTACGACTTTGCCAGTTCCAAATACGAACGGTCTGATCGTCGGATGCGCTTATAATCCATGGATACTTATTGTGAAAGAATGTGGAACGAATGTAATCCAAGTGACCCAATAAGGTAAATATGCATCTACGTTGCTTATAGTTCCAGACCTTCAATCAAACCAAAATATTTGCGGAATTCAAAGTTCAAAATATTTCTTCATTGAAACAAATATTCATTGCTGGAACCGCTTTGGATCTGTTTAGTTTGGGAGATAAACCGGTTAGGATTAGCTCAGAAATTTTTTATTCCATTACTGATTGCTAAAAATATCAACCTTAATCTTGTAGTCATCACCGCCCGAAACAAATATTGGTTGCTGCAAATGAAAGCAGATTCCACGCACTGGTCCATCGTGCTCATCGAATTTATCCAACATCACATTCATACGATAATCCCACAGCTGGATTACACCACTGTGCAACGATGCTAGTACCCATGGGCGAGTTGGATGAAATGAAATTCCTGAAACGCAATATTACTATTCCACTTCAAATTCTCCAACATTAAAGCATTGCTAGTAAATTAATTATGCTGAAATGTGCACTGAAATCAAATGTAAATATTTTTTATATATTGATAATGGGCTCACAAATGAATCTAGCAAAAAAGTAGTAACCTTTCACTCGAGCAGATTTCGACTCAAATTTGGTGAGCAGAGCCATGACGATGGAGTTGCTGAAAATGAAGTTCAGTCAAAAATTGCACAAAACAGCGAGGAAATACAACGCATATGAAACGTGGACTAATCATGCTCACAATGAACACATCTACGTGTTGCTTCTCCAAATAATGATTATACTCAACTTCCGATCCCTGCTTCTCAGAACTGCTCTACCTGACCATTTCAAGTAGATTTTAAGTGATTCAATAAGCACTTCCGGAAAATCTCATCCCTCAATAAAACCTGAAATATGCCAACGCATCACATAAATTCCTAACGAAACGCTGACAGTTCGCCAAGTACGAACGGATTCACTTGTCAATTCGCCAAGCGAATTGAAACTCGCATTTTCATCTGATATATGCTCAGAAACGTGAACTTCCTACCTACTGAACGGGAATAAATCCGGGCAATTATTACATCGTTTTGTAGCGTAGATCTAAAAGAATAAAACATGATGTATAAAGTGGGTAGCAATAAATACTTCGAGATTTTCAATTTCGCTTTAAGTGCAAAACTTCAAGAAATAATTTGAAATGTTACCTACCCAGCTGGGAAAATTTATAACCATGATAGATACCACATTGTAGCCGATATTGAGTGCTATAGAGATCCGCACTAAATATTCACGGCAACTGTCAAATTAAGAGAGTTATATCACTTGGCGTGATCAGTGATGATGTGCATTAGTGACAATTAGTGTATATACTGCAATAACCGAGACTATCTCCGTCCTGAGAGAAAAAATTAGGAAGAAAGTTGCACATCGTTTTGTAGCAAAGATTCAGCATTGTCCAAAAATGCAGTGAATTTTGAGGTATATTTTCTGGATCAATTAAAGTTCTCTCCGTTCTCGACGGAGGAGTATGCACAAAATAGAGACTACTTCGGTGAGATAACTTGTGAGATTCACCTATATGAGATAGCTTGTGAGATGAGATAGTGAGTTAATTGGGATTACTTTGCCGAGCAGTGAGATAACTTCAGAAAATCAGCTATATCTCAAAATGTAAGCAAAATCGCTCGACATCTTATGCACTCTTCTGAAAGTAGAAAATCTGCGGAAGAGCATCTCATTGAAACCGAACGAACCTTAATCAATCCTTAACACACGTTCCATCGCATTTCTTCGAATAATATTTATCTGCCGAAGATCTTTTCATGAAAAGTACACAGTATTTGATGTTATCATTAAATAATTAACTGAAAGCAATAATTGGAATGAATGAAACTAATCGATCAAAGAAAAGAGTAAAGAATAATTTGAATTGAAAATGGTGGAAAGATATCTCTAAAAATTGTAACTCTAAGTAAAATTGAATTGCAAAGAATACTTTTGGCAATGGGAAAAACTTCCACCGCCAGATTAGTGAAAGCCGAGTTGTTAGAAACGAAGTGATAGATTGCGATAAACGAAACACTA